>CAUYLG010038653.1:0-23008 GCA_963573385.1 Cacajao melanocephalus
CCCCCCCATCAAAAAATAATAACAGAAAAGCAATACAGAAAATCATGTAACTGAGGCCAGGTGCAATGGCTCATGCCTGTAATTCCAGTGATTTAGGGGGCCAAGGTGGGAGGATGGCTTGAGGCCAGGAGTTTGAGACTAGCCTGGGCAACAAAGTAAGACCCCACCTATATACACACAAAAAATAATAATTTAATTAGCCAGGTGGTGGTAGTGCATGCCTATAGTCCCAGCTACTCAGGAGTCTGATGTGGGAAGATCCCTAGAGCCCAGGAATTCAAGATTGTGTTGAGCTAGGATGATGCCACTGTACTCCAGCCTGGGCCACAGACCTAGACCCTGACTCTTCAAAAAAAAAAGATAAGAAAATCATTTAACTGAGAGCTAGCTGGTTCATAGAGATGGTCAATAAAATTGATAAACCTCTAGCTGGACTAATTGGGAAGAAAAAAAGAAGACATAAATTACTGGTATCAGAAACAAGTAGGAGGGAGGGAGGGAAGGACAGGGAAGACAAAAGTAACACACTACAGACTCTACCAATATTAATAAAAAAGGAAAATTATGAATAATTTTTTTCCAATAAATTTGGTAATTTAGATGAAAGGGATAAATTTCTTCAAAGAAATATCAAAGATCACTCAACAAGAAACGCATAACTTAAATAGAACTCTATCTTTGAAAGAAATTGGATACTCAGTCAAAAATCTTCTCACAAAGAAATCTCCAAGTTCAAGTGGCTTCATTGGTAAATTCTATCAAATATTTACAGAAGAAATAATACCAATTCTATATAAACTCTTCTAGAAAATTCAGGAAGAGGAAATATTTCCCAACTCATCCTATGAGGCCACATTACATTGATACAAGTCAGACAGAAATAAGAAAACCATACATCAATGCCTCTTATAGATATAAAAATTTTTAATGAATTTCAGTAAATTAGCTAAATTTTAGTAATTTAGCAAACTGAATCCAATGATAGATAAAAAATACGTCATAACCAAGTGGATTTCTCCCAGAAATAAAAGCTATGTTTAATATCTGTTATCAATCCATATAACTTACCATTATTAAAACAATAAACAAATCATACGTCTCAAAAACATCTCAAGGATGTGGAAAAAGAATATGACAAAAATCTAACATCCATTCCTGACAAAATCTCTCAGCAAACTAGGAGTAAAAGGAAACTTTCTCAACCAATTAAAAAAGAAAAATCAAAAGCCCATAGCTAATATTATATTTAATGATGAAAACATGAATGTTTTCCCTCCAAAATCAGAAAAAAAGAACATGGATGTCTACTCTCACCATATCTATTCAACAGCATACTGAAGGTTCTAGTCAGTGCAATAAGGCAAGATAAAAAGAGATAAAGGCACTAATTGAGAAAGAAAGAAGTAACTCTCTTTATTCACAGACAAAATGATGATCTATGTAGTAAATCTGAAAGGACCTAAAAATGCTACTAGAATATATGTTTAACAAGGTTGCTGCACACAAGATCAATATAAAAAATCAAATGATATTTGTGCATATTAGTCACAAGAGAAATTAAAATATATATATTATAGCATTAAAAATATTAAACACTTAAAGGCAACTCTATTAAGAACATGAAAGAGTTATACACTGAAACCATAAAATATTGCTGAGAAAAATTAAAGAAGATGTAAAATCATGGAGTGAGATGCCACATTAAGGGGTCAATAGACTTACTATTGTTAAGATATCAATGTTCCCCCAGTAGACCTACAAATTTAGCAAAATCCCAATTGAAAATCCAAGCAGGTTGTTTTGTTGTTGTTGTTGTTGTTGTTGTTGTTGTTTACATCTTTTTTGGTAGAAATTGACAAGTGGATTCTAAAATCCACATGAAAATGGAGGATATGAAAGAGCCAAAACAACTTTTAAAAGTACAAAGTTTAAGGACCAACACTCTCAAATCTGAAGACTTTCTATAAAGCTGGAGTAGTCCAAAACCATGTGAGATTAGTACAAAGACAGACAAATGGAACAGAGTAGACAGTCCAGAAATAGACACACATCTGTATAGACAACTGATATCTGATAAAGGTGCAAAGGATATCCATATGCAAAAAAAATCATCAATATATAACTCTCAATATATATAAAAACTAACTCCAAATGGATAAGTATAAATGTGATACCTAAAACTACAAAACTGCTAGGAGAAAACGTAAGAGATCATCTTAAGTGAGCCTGAGTTAGACAAGAGCTCTTATATACAACATCAAAAGCACAATACGTGAATTTAAAAATTGGTCTATATCAACATTAAAAACTTTTGCTCTCCAAAAACACTGTTAAGAATATAACAAGATAAGCACAGACAGGAGATAGTATCTGCAAATCATAGGTCTCATGATAAACTTGTATTAAAAATACATTTTTAAACACTTCCCAAAACTGAATAATGACAAATATCCCAATTTAAATAAAAATGTAGAACAGATTTTAACAGTAACTTCATCCAAGAAGATATAAAGTTGGTAAAGAAGCACATGAAAAGACATTCAACACTGTAAGTCATTAAAAACATACAGATTAAAAGAGATTCCGCCACACATTTACTAGAATGGCTAAAGATTAACACAAAAGATCATACTAAGTGTTAGAAAAGACATGGAAGAGGCTGGGCGAGGTGGCTCACGTCTGTAATCCCAGCACTTTGGGAGGCCGAGGTGGGTGGATCATCTGAAGTCGGGCGTTTGAGACCAGCCTGACCAATATGGAGAAATCCCATCTCTACTAAAAATACAAAAAATTAGCTGGGTGTGGTGGCGCATGCCTGTAATCCCAGCTACTTGGGAGGCTGAGGTAGGAGAATCACTTGAACCTGGGAGGCAGAGGTTGCAGTGAGCCGAGATCACGCCATTGCACTCCAGTCTGGGCAACAAGAGCGAGACTCCCATTTCCAAAAAAAAAAAAAAAAAAAAAAAAAAAAGACACGGAAGAAACAAAACTCTCAAATACTACTGGTGAAAGTATAAAATGATACAACTACCTTAGAAAAAGGCTTGCACATTTTTTAAAAAGTTAAACACACACCTACAATATGATCTAACCATTCCACCCTCATGTAATTACCCCAGAAAAATAAAAGCTTGTCTATACAATTAGACATAAATGCTCAAAGCAACTTTATTTGTAACAGACAAAAACTGAAAACCATCCAAATAGCCATCGACAGGTAAATGAGTAACAAACTGATATATCTGCATAATGTAACATTACAGATAGTACTTGGCAATTAAAAGAAATAAACAAACTACTGATACATGCAAAAACAATTATGCCGAGTGAAAGACGACAAACTGAAAAGTATATACTGTAAGATTTCATTTATATAAAAATCTAGAAAATACAAATTAATCTATAGTGGCATAAAGCAGATCAGTGGTTATCTGAGGATGGGGACAACAGAGAGGTGGCAGGTATTACCTATGTGGCAGAAGGAAACTCGTGACTGACAGGTATATTCATTATCTTGATTTTGGTGATAATTCTACAGGTATATACATTTGTTCAAGCATATCACACTGTACATTTTACATATGGGAAGTTTATCATATGTCAATTTTACCTCCATAAGCTGCATTTAAAACTTGCAAGGAGAAAAGGGACAGGAGAAGAGGGTGGACGTAAGGATAGAAAAGGGGAAGTAAAGATAGAAAAGGCTCACTTCAGCTGGCATCACTGTCTTCTATAATCTGATGAACTTCTACAATCACAGGTTACTAAGAACAGTGCTTTCTGAACTAGAATTTATTCCCCAACCTCTAAAGAGGTTGAAAATAAGAGTTTACCTGCTATGAAATTCTCAAGCTTCATATATTAGAAGACATTAGTTTTATTTTTGAGGAATTTCACATATTCCAAACAAATTTAATTTTGCTACTTAAAATTTATAGCTTGCTAGCTACAGTATTTCATAAGCAAAGGATTTTTAAGTGAAAGAAAGGATTTTTAAGTGATACTAGGTTTCAGTATTGTTATGATAAGTGGTAGGTCTTTTTTGTAAAATATAGACTAAAAGTTACTTCCATTATTCTATTATTATCAAGCTCTTTTTTCCACCTACCTACGAAGCCTGAAAATGACTTTTAGAAACCTGTGCGATTGAGCGATCTAATAACTTATCTAAACCAAATCCAAGCTGTACTCTGAACTTTTTATTTGAGTTCAGTTCCATCCTAGGAAGAAGTATGCATGGTTGAAGACAATGACAACAGAGAAGTTACCAACTTCAGTATTAAGTATTATTGACTGCTCTGAATAAGTTATGGAACTTTCAGATGCTCAATACTACCCAACAGCAAGATTAATCTCTAAGTAGTGGAAATACCATTTGATCTAGCAATGGGTATCTACCCAAATAAAAATAAATCATTATATCAAAAAGATACCTGCACTGGTATGCTTACTGCAGCACTATGTATAATGGCAAAGTCATAGAATCAACCTAAATGTCCACATTTTTAAAAACATGACATATATACAAAATAGAATACTATTCAGCCATAAAAAAAGAATAAAATCATTTTTTTATAGCAACAGAGATACACTGGAGGCCATTATCTTTAGTGAAACAACTCAGAAACAGAAAGACAAATACTGCATGTTCTTGCTAGTAAGTGGGAGCTAAATCATGTGCACACACGGACACAGTACAGAACTGGAGATCTTGGAGACAAAGAAGGGTGGGAGGAGCTGAGGGGTGGATGATGAAAAATTACTTGATGGGTACAATGTACATTGTTCGCATGATGGATACACTAAAAACCCACACTGCACCACTACTCAACGTATCCATGTAACAAAATTTCACTTGTACCCCTTAAATTTAACTAACATTTAAATTTAAATAAATACATAGTAGCTGCAAGAATAAGAAAAATAACATCTCATAAGCTCCTTGATGGATGGCTGACTGAACCAAAACAAGAGCTGAAATCTAGTGGTTGTACAAATCAGGTGAAATGAATACCTGGAGGGTGTCTCACAGTAACAGGAATTGAAAGCACTCTCGTCACACAGCGATGGTAAGGTGAAGTAAAAAGTCTTAACTACATACATTCATTTCTACTATTTCCTTTCATGAATTCAGATCTAGTTAGGAGAGAAAACCTAGTTCAATCCCTAATTAACTATTGTTCTGCATATCGTGTGATGATTTAATGACTGTGAAGAAAAGTTCACAGTTTGGGAATAGGCAGAGGAGGAGATGGAAAGATTCTTGTGCAACATGAAGAAAGTTTCAAACATTTAGAATAATATTACATAATATTTAGGTCTAAGATATAGCCATACACATGAATATATGACTGTATACTGATGTAATATAATGCTGATGTGAAATGATGGAAGAAAATTAATAAATTCAGTGTATCTGGTCATAAAAATGAATAAAAAGTACAAAGACAGGAATAAAAAGAAAATACATGAGTCCAGAATTAACGATTAGTGATTCAGCAAAGAAATGGGCTCTGTCATGAAGTAGAATGCATTGTTACTAGTTACCTAATAAGAGCACAGAAAAACAAATAAAAATTTCAGAATTAGGTTTAGAATTAACTAACCTCTAACATGCTTTCCAATTATAAGATTTCATATATTTCTATTCAGTGCCACATTCAACCCTGTTTAAAAATATGTATTCATTTTAAAGCCAATAACAGCAAAAACCCTAAGGCTACACTCTATGATCCCATCCCAAAAAGAAGAGAGGAATGGGAGGCTTTTTCTTACCAGTTTATTATAACCCAGCTATTCATCCTAATATTTTCAAAATGAGAAAGGTATTGTTTTAAGAGTATTTGAAATGCTTAGCAGTTCAGTTCAAGTCCTACTCAACTAAGTATCACAATTTTTGATGGTAGTCTAGGATACCATAATGTATTGATTCATTTTCAGCTCCAGCTCTACTTGTAGCCCAAACTCAATTCCACACTTTAGGCAGCTGGATGACTGGAAATGAGTAAGTGGACTGAGAGCTGGAGGCAGAAATGATAATCCAAGTTAGGATACAGAATAACCAGAGGCCAAAAGAAGAAATGTGATTATAAGACCAAGAAATTAGAGCTTCAGTTTCTACACAAAAATCTGGATAAGAGAATCAGAAAAAAAATAATTTATACTGTAATTGTTAATTTCCATGTCTAGTGGGTATACTTCAGGATTATGGGCAAGGACACACAAATGTTTATACTAAACGCAGATATACACTTGATGACAAATGAGTAAAAGTTAAAAAATAAAGTTGGAGGGGGCACTGCTCAAGGCCCAGTGAAAATCTAAACTTATAGCAAAAGCACTGATTTGCAGAAGTCAGCTGATTTGTCAGGCTCTTAAAGAAAATACTTGTAAATAATAAAAGGAAATATGAGATTTACAAATGATAGCCACAAATACTAAAATATACACACACACACATACACACACACAAATACATGTGATTCACCCCTTACCCACTGCCCCACAAAGAGTGTCAGAAGTTACTGTGTAGATTATCATGGTTACATACTAAGATACAGAGATATTAACTTATTACTAATGTATGGCATTTAAGATTAGAATCTAATCCTGCCATCATCATTTGTCTCAATTAGATATTCATTCATCGGCTAAAACCCAGTTTATTCCTACCTCTCTGAAGAGTGCACCATAAAACTGAACAATGTATGGGCAATCACTACTCCGCATTACTACGTCCAAATCCATAAGAAGTTGTTTTTGTTCTTTTTCATCCACTGTTGACCGAATTCTCTGGAAAAGAATGACAAAAGATGTCAAAAAATAATAATAATTTTGTCAAAAACAAATAATTTTTAGTCTCATGATGGAGAAAAACCTCTACCACGAGACTAAAAATTTCTAAGCAAACTTCACAAATATTAAACAGATATGAAAATTATCATCTTTCCTTATGCTCTACAAGAATAATTTTTACCACAGAAAGTTTAACAAACAGCACTTAGAAATCCTTTAAAGGAGACAGGGCAAGTTAACCACAAGCATTTACTAATAATGTTGGGAGTTACGCAACAAAGTTCTTGGGCAGTAAAAATTAACTTCCACATGCAAATATAGAGAAAATGATAATGAGTTGTAACAGTTTTATATGAATAATTACAGGTGGCTTTATATATACTTTTAATCACCATTTCAAAATCGTATGGAGTCTAGGCATTCAATGCAAGAACATCCCTCTTCACTCACTAGCATCACCATACCACAATGTCCTCATTCATAAAGATGGGAAATAGTCCAGAACTGGGTAAAGTGAATACTAGTATAGAAGCAGTGCACAGACAAGAATCCAGGTCCCCAAAACCCTAGACTGGGACTCTGTCCTTTAACTGCACTTTCTATACGCTAAAAACAAAATGCAGGGCAGCATAAACCTGTGGAAGAAAACCTAAAAATGAGAAAACAGAGGACTCTTTTGTCTATTCCTAGGCTAATAAAGCCCTCCTCCATATATTCCTAACCAAGCTGTACTACAATTTCTTTGCACATTTCTAAGAGAATGCCAGAAAACATTAAGTACCCCACCTCCCACCTCTTATTCAAGAACAGCACAGAACACAGAGGTGTCTGGAGGGACAATGCCCACTGCACTGGAAACAGAGGAAAGAATCATGTTCAGAAATTATAAAACATTAATAATGAAATTATAGTTTAACATCAAAGCATGCAAACAACTTCTGTTCTCATAAAAAATGTTCACAATATCACACCACGCCACTGTGTACAATACATAGTACATACTTACAAGGCAAGTTAGTATCAAAAAATACACAAGGTGGCATTTTGTCTTCCAAAGACTTCGAGGTCTCTGTCAATGTTCTTGAAAGGGATGAAGGCAGTCAATTAAATTCTTGAGCCCATTTTACAGAAAAGAAGCCAGAGGCACAAAGAGATACAAAAGATGTATTTCATGTGACATGAGAATAAGCAGTTTTTTAAGGAATAGAAGTAGGTTCTCTCAGTTTCATTTTTGAGGAATTCCATAGATTCCGAACAAATTTAACTTTGCTACTTAAAATGTATAGCTTGCTAGCTACAGTATTTCATAAGCAAATAAAATTTATTAACTGGCATCTATGTTATATACACAGATTTACCTACAACTTTTATATTAAATATCAATGCTCAGACAAACAAGGACTAAAATAAGAATGAAAAATAGAAACAAAGTAACACTAGTTCTGTTAATGTTAAGGAAAGTATCCCTTTCTCTCTCATTTTGCTATTTTCATAGTTTACGGATTACTAATCTTACTTTAAATCAACTTCAGCATGTTTGCTCAGAAACATTTTTAAAAAGTCAAAATAGCCCAGAGATGTGATGTGAATTTGTTCACAGCATGATCCGATAACTTTTGTAAATATTTTGACTACATTTATACCTTTAAAAAAGAAAAACTCTAAAAGTGTAGCTGTGAAAATGCTAATTCAGGAAAGTATTTATAAAAGAATCTTAATAATACTGTATATCTAAATTTAAAATAGACAAAAAGTTATTAATTAGAGACAAGCAGGGAAGAAAAATCAAATAATCCTTTGGTTACATATCAAATAACCCTTTGGTTGGGGGAAGATTTCCACCTACTAGTTAAAGTACTCTCACTATTAAAAGGTGTTAAAAAATGTATTTTTTTTCTATTTTTACTAGTATGAATATATTGGCAAATGGAAATACACTCACACACATAAAATACATAAAAGGTATCCTCTTTACTAGTTCATTTTTTGTTTCACAAAACTAGTTGTGTGGTATGCTAAATAAACATTTGTACAAATACTTACATTTCAACTAGAAAGCATATTACAGTAAAAACCTCAATAGTTATCATCAGTAACTGACTTTTGGGAGCCAGTGTCCAAAAACCCTACTATAGCAACAGAAAGCATATATGGACTGCATGATCTAAAGGCCTAACTGAAGTTTCAACATCTGACAGATACTTAATACTGAGGCAATCTCTGACAGAATTGTTATTAACCAGACTGTAGAGAGTTCCCAGCACAGCTCTAACCTTTGAGATCATCAGCACTGGCAGCAAAATCTATTCATCTGTAAGTATTCTTTAATGTCACTTCTAGTACAAAATAGAAGACAGAGCAGCTGAATGGCCAACTACTCTAACATAAAACTGATTGTGCTTTTCAAGAGATCAACACCTCCCCACACTCCGAACATTTTGTCTAAGTATCTGGCAGTGGGTAGAAAAGTAGCTGCCGGTATCACGTCTGAACGGTTTGGAATTGAGCAAGTACAGCTAACTCTTAATTATTCTAATGTTTTAGGGTTGAACTGTAACATTTATAATATGTGAGCAATTAAACTAATTCAAAAGTCCTAAAGGACCCCAAAAGGGGATTAACTACAAGCACATGCCTACAAAAGCAGTAACTTCAAATTAGTGATTTTAATGACTCAATAAATAATTCAAGTAGAATACTTAGTGACAATCAATGATTCAAATTAGAGAATACTTAGAGACAAAAGCTACTACCAAGAAAGTTTTTCTAATGGACCAACAAAACAGTATCTATGGGAAAGACTTCTACATTTCAAACAAGTGAGTCTAGGATCTTCTAATATTAAAGGAGTACACCAAAAAATTGAACACATCAATAAGAACAAATTTCTCTTCCCTTATAAAGCTGTCCTTAAGGGCACAGAAAAATGCAAGTACAAAGGTGACGCCAATTATATGACTTGAAATTCTCATAGTCATAATGTTCAGAAGTAACAGCCATTGATAAAAAAAAAAAAAAAACCTTGAATAGCAGGAAAATTTCATTTATTTACATAAATTTAAAATTTAGGTAAGGCTGATGTTTACTTGAGCTCAGCAAATCTTTTTTCTCTGTCTATAAAGAGTAGAATGAAAACTACAGGAAACCATGACATACTTAAGAAAATCAACTCAAGAACATTAAGTTTTTTGTTGTATTTTCATCTAAATATCAGAACTCATCAAAATCATTCTCTTTCATCATGGGATTACTGAGCTCTTTTTACTTAATACTACTTTATTAACGTAGCTTAAGTTATTACATGCCCCAGGACAAATTAAATTGTGTTTCTTGAAAAAACAATCCACATATTGTTTCCCAATAATAAAGTATTTTCAGATCAAGTTTTACTTTATTTGAAATATAAAGAAAAAATTTAAAATTTAAAATCAAAAATTAAATTGAAATATAACAAAGAAAAAATTTAAAAACTAAAATTTAAAATCAAAACAAAAATTAGTGAAAAAAGTTATAAACTTGAAGTTAATTTTTTTGTAATTGGTGTCCTAATCTGTATTCAAGGTTGAGTACAAGCCCAGTAAAGCAGGTAAATGCCATTAAAAAACAGCAGGTAGATACAGGTCAGAAATGCCAACCTCACTCCAATTAAGAGTCACTTAGAGACACAGGGAAAAAAGATTACATTCCCAGTTCTCTGGCTTTAAGACTATTAATACAATAGTCTTCCTGTCCAATTAAAAAAAATCCAAAGAGTGTAATTTTTCTAAAACTGCCAGTCCACCTCATGCCATTGGTTGGATCAGCCACAAGTTGAGTTGCTGGGAGTTCTGTATGGATTAGGCTGAAGTAATAGAAAGTTTACAAGTCCCATAGGACAAGCTAAAAATTTGCAGTTACAAATCCCTTGCCCTCTACTCCACCTCATCACAAACACACAGCAACATCCACTTGGTGAACAGCCCCGGTCATACAGAAATGGCCCAAATCCCAAGTTGTTGAAAGGGTATTTTCCTTCTTTTTGTACTATATGGCATCAGAAGTCATTGGTAGATTTAAATGTTGACAGCTTATAACATCAATTGATAAAAACCTTGAATAATATTTAGCCTCATGTGCAATGCCTCCATTTTTGACGACTTTAAAGTATAAATAACTCTTTTACCGATACCGAAGCACTATGGAAATGTGGTGTTGTTCTACATGTCCTCTAATTTTACACTGACATCTCCAGGGGAGCCCTCTTTTCACACTGACACAATTCTCCAGCCTTATATCCAAATCCTATCAAATCCATCTCTCATATACAATTTGTTGGTGTTCATCAGGGATGAATGACTACCAATAAAACATTGGTAAGTATGAAAAACTTTCAAGCAGATTATGACACATTGTTATAATGAAAAGGGATTAGAGGAACTAATAAAACTAAACTCACTTAAGGACTGGAGTGGAAGAGCAAAGAAAAAGAAGCAAACAAGAAGATGGATAGAAACAGGCAGTATATACCGTCAAGGAAAACTAATTTATCCCCTTCTTACTGAGATATTATGCCTCAATCCCAACATAATGGTAACATTTTGTTTGTTTGTTTGTTTCCCTTCCTTTTCTAAATTTGTTTTCAGGGGTGGGAAGAGAGAGGGAGAAGGGGTAGTGGAAAAGAGTATGATGATGAAATGATCACTATTATAGGGGGTAAGGTTAGGAAGACTCAAATGTGGCAAGGAAGGAAGGCAGGCTGACAACGTAATGGCTAAGGGAGGAACTGTAGAGGAAGCAAAATAAAGGCTCACATTGTAAGTCCTAAGAAGCAGGTCACCAAATAGCATTGTGTCTACGTGCTCAATAAATACCTGGCTGATTCTGATAGTGGTCCTTGGCAGTCACCCAGATTCAGAGTTAACCCTAAGAGTTCCATGTTAGGGTGCTCAAAGATATCTCAAAGCATAAGGGCCTGCCTTGAAATGACTGTTCTGTAACTGCCTGTGTTCTGATGTGACAACTACTGATTCTCCCAGATCAACCCAGTTTTTCTTCCTAACAAGTCAAGCTATAGAAAGAAAGTTGTTAGAAAACAAATGCTGTCTCTTGAACTATGTGTGTAAGAGGCACTCTGGGTTACCTGAGCACATTCCTGCTTGGAGAAAGGGAAAATAGGTCATTACTGGATGACAAGCCATATATGCACTTCATTAAAACAGAAGTTCCACAGAGGCCATTACAGGTGTCAGTTCCTAGGATCTGAACATTCTAGGCAAAAAGGATATGAGTCATCAGCAAACATGTACGGAATCAAGAACTGAGGGGTCCGGAAAACGACTTTAGAAAGCAGTGGTGCCATAGACACACTTGAAAACAGCAATACAATCAAATAAACTTACAAAATGGCTATGAATTCTAACTGACACTATTTTTGTTTTGTTTTGAAATGGAGACAATACATGAAGGAATGAGATGTGAGGGGCCTAAGAAATGGGAAAATTGATGTGGTAGGGCATGACCATCAATCCTGGTGAATTCTCACATGACAAAGTCTTGTCAAGTGTTTGTATGGCTCAGCTGAGGGTCCAGAGGGCAGTATAAAAAGACAGTAAGAGCAGAGTAGAAGACACAGCCCCCTGCCACACAGGTACACGTGTAGTTACTTAGAGAAGCTACGAATAGGTAGATGCAAGTATTCCAAAGTAAAATACAGGTGAGGTCCTGGATAAGAAAATAGAGCACAGACACAATGAAACTCAGCAAGGTGAAGAATTCAGTCATCATTAGAGAAAATCAGTATAAGGCTATGGAGATTATTCCAGACACCAATGAAAACAAATTGACACAAGATAAAATAACGCAAGCTACTAGTAGTAATCTGGCCATTAGCAAGGCAAAGCATCATTTTTGACCAGCAACCAAAATCAGAATACCAGAAGGTATTTACTCTTCAGCAATCTATGTGGAATCTGCTATAACTAAGTTAGCTAAAGGCCATACTTCAGTGCAGGGGGCTCATTCCGCTACATAAGCACCTCTGTCATCTAAGGTTACTAAAGAATCTGTATTCCGTATTTTAAGTAATTGCCAATTGTCCTGTCAAATTAATATGATGGCTAAAACCACGACACCCAAGACAAGAACCAAACCGAAAGCTCCCTATGATGACAGCTGCCTATCTTTTGTACCAGGTAGACATTAGTAAATATTTTATCACTCATGCAGAAATCCTAGAACTAGTACACGAGCAAACACAGCACATGAGACTTCTTCAAAATGAAGACGGATATAGCAAAGGTTCAGCATTAAAAATCAAAAGGTGAAAAGAACAAAGATTATCTTAATTAATGTAGTTATAATCATATTTTGAAAATGCATCCAGTTTCTGTGATCTACAAACACCAATATTGCTATGCCATAAACATATCCTTCCTTGTTCATTAAGTAATCCTTGCTAAGGATCCCTCTTAAGGTTACTGTCTATGAATAAAATGTGAAGGGGAGTCCACTGCTAGTCAATGATTGACACCAGATCAACCAAAGTCAGTGATGTAGAGGATAGGAGAGCAAGGATCACAGTCCTACAGAATCCCCACTATTCTGATCCCTACAAATATGCTGCTTTCCCAGCAGAAATGTCCAGAATTCAGTTGTAATACAAAGTTGGAAAATCCTAGAAACCACAGCAGCACATCAATATCCTATCACCTTCCTCTGGGCTGCAGGAAATCATGGGTATTCTTATTTTCCTAGTTTGCAGTACGAGTTCCTCCTTATCAGCTAGTCTTCTGAAAAGATCACACATACAAATGGCCATGATTTCTCACAAAGCCATCATTAATAAGGTCAAAGCAGATGGCAACATTAACCAAAACAAACAGTAAAAGAAGCAAGCAAGTTATCTGGAATGCTGATCACAAATGTAAATCCTGCTTTCCTGTGAAAAAAATAAGTGTCTGTTAAGTCAATTTTTTTAAATTATGAAAGCACATATGGTTTTCCACAGTTCTGTCACATCCCTGGAATGTGAAGAATGCTAATTAATAATTGCAAAAATCATCCAAGTCTTTTAAAATCAACTTAATAAACTCCCAGTTGTATCTTAGCCTCATTAATTAATTAATAGTAATACCCCATTCTTCTCACTGGGGATACTGAGATCCACTTAATTCCTTTTACATCACCGTCTGCCATGTATCATCAGAGCACTTGGGAGATCAGTCCCAAAAGCACGTGTTATATTACACCATGGGAAGCGCTGCCCTGAGGACAAAGTTAATGGAACAGGTTTGACATGCCTTGGTATGAGTGGTATCATCTTCTTCCTCTTTACTAACTACATCATCCACATTTAAAGAAACGATGTCAATCTTAGCACTGAAAATTTTAAGGGTCTAAAGACCATAGATGACAGATCATCACTTCAGTACTTATGACATAAAGTGAGATAACAGTAGAAATCTGATATATACAACAAATTTCAGAGGCATGGCAATAAGATGACAAAGAATAATAGAAAATATGCAGCAAATATATCAAATACTGGTTCAAATGACACCCATGCAGAGTGAAGTGTGGTAAGACAGGTTTTTGGCTCGGCGTGGTGGCTCACATCTGTTCCCAGCACTTTGGGAGGCTGAGACAGGCAGATAACCTGAGGTCAGGAGTTCGAGACCAGCCTAGCCAAGATAGCGAAACCCCGCCTCTACTAATAATACAAAATTCACGCGGGAGTGGTGATGCGTGCCTTTAGTCCCAGCTACTTGGGAGGCTGAGGCAGGAGAATCGCTTGAATCCAAGAAGTAGAGGTTGCAGTGAGCTGAGACAGTGCCACTGCACTCCAGCCTGGGTGATGGAGTGAAACTGTGTTTAAAAAAAAAACAAAAACAGATTTTTCTCCAAATAACTATATAAGCTGGGATTTAGTCCAAAGTCAAAATTCATTTAGGTTAACCAAGTGATGGTAGAAGGTTTCAGAAACCAGATCTGTAGAATGTTAAAAAATATATAATGATTGACTAAAATTCACCTACAGCAACCATTTCCAAACTGTCTTAATTGTGTACCCCTATTACTTCCTCAGAGCAGAGTCTCTACTTCCCACCCTCACATAACCGCGAACAATACTAATTTTGGCTGTTTTATTTCTTGGGTTGCACATACAATTCTGTTAGTGGAACAAACTCAGTCTGAAAAACACTAACTTGGAGTGACAGCAAAACAAACACGTGAATACTGGGAGTTCCAACCCAATCTCTACATAAGGTACCTGAATTCAAAATCAAGGCTGACTAGAGGACAGCCCTGCCACATCCCTGGAATGTGCCCACTCCTGGAAATGCTCGCTTACACTTTTCATATGAACATCACAGCTTTTAAGCAACATTAGGAAGCACAAAAGAACATGGCTCAATCACAGATGTCTTAATTAAGTCACATAATCTGACCAAACAATAGTGTCTAAGATATTAGACTCCAGTCTCAATTCTAAACAAAAGAGCCTTGACATCTGCATCCCACAGGTCATTTGGATAATCAAATATGACCACTGTGGCCCGTTGGAAGTGAATAAAATGGCCTAACAAAGCATTCTATGCCATCAGAAAGGAATTTTTCCGATTTAAGGCCACCCCAGTATCATTCTAGTGCTTTCAGAACATGCAAGACCAATGTTTAAACACTAAAATGAACCTCCTCAAATCATTTTTTATCATCATAATCTTCACTGAAATTATTCGGTAATGGAACTTTTGACAGAAGTGGCATGGTCTCTCCAGCGGCAGGAAAACAAGCCAAGCCATACTTTTCTGATACCTGACTTCCCATACTTGCCATACTATCTACACCAGTGAGGCCTACCCAACCAGCAGATTACAGTTCCATTCTGCTAAGGGAACAGCTGAGCTGTGGGCTGCTGATACTGTCAGCAGAGGGCTCTATTCCTTCCTATCAAGCATCAGGATTAGGCTGCGTCTCAATTCCAGGTCAAGGACACTAAAGTCAAAATCCAAATACCCAGGAGAGGCAGGAATGCAGGAATCAAAATCAGGTTAACAGGGCAGGATCATCAAGATTCAAATCAATGAAATAGTTGTGCTGAAAGAGTAGAGATGAGGTTTAAAAGAACAAGACAAGTTAGATCACCAACAGAAAGAAAACACTTGAAACTCTTGCATACCAGGTCACATTGCTATCTCAGTCTGGCCTATGCATCTACCCTCAAACAACAGATGTGTTTTTCCTGATTAACCCAGATAATTTCTCAAGCAGAAGACTGAAAAGTCACCATAATGATCAACAGTGACAAATTTAGCATGACACCTTCCTATTCCCACCTACCTGCTCAATATTATTCAGTTCTTCAGTGAGATGACAGCTTTATTACAGCATGAACCCTTCACACAATTCAGATTCCACTTTAGTGACATGAGCTTCATTCCCTTATATTCCCTCTCATTTTCACTCTTAATTTTCCATATTTCTTTGGTTTCTCACACACACTGTACAAACATGAAAAGGGCATGCATACCTTCAAGAAGTCAATCTGGACATGAGTCTGCTAGAAAACAGCAGGGACGCTGGTACTCCAGGCGTGCAGGAGTTTTTATACTGCACGCAGGGTCAGGTGGAGAACATACTATCAAGTATTGGAGGCTTACAGTCATTATTCCCTCTATCAGCCATCTGAGCTTATAAGCCCATGCTCTAAGCTGTGACATTCATTTATTCTTTTTCTTTTCTCCTGTGTCCCTAGATTTTCTGTGGCATCACTGTGATTCTGATCAATGATGCTGGGTGTTTCTCGCAGATCTGAATTTCTCTAACTCTAGCTCAGAAACCTAATCCTAATTGCGTCTTCAAACATTTGCTCTCAACTCTGGGCTTTACCCGACTACATTCAACCCTCCCAGAGAGCTGAGCAGACACCTACTTTACGTAGAGGACGGTGACTAGTCACGTCTAATGTTTTCATTCAGTGGTTACCCCACCACCACGCAAAATAGACACTAAATAAATGTTATTTGTAAAGGATATTGATCACAGTCAAAAGTAAATACCCAATAAGTGTTGAAGGTTGTCCACCCTGAGCTTTAAGAAACCCCAGAGGCAACAATGGCTTTGCCCTAGGCAGCCCTAAGACTAGTCATTCAGGCACAAGTATACAAAATTACTCTCACTCACAGGAGACCAAGACCCATTCCCCAGGCATGTGCAATTAAAACTAAAGGGTAAAAAATGTTCACATCTTAGGTCCCAACGCAGAAACTCACTGACAGCTTGGGAGACTGTCCTCTAACCAAAGATCAAAAAATTGTTTTAAGTATAACCCTTACAATGTTACCTCACTAAATCTGATTATACCATAACTGATTTTTAGATTAAGTCTTTGTGGTAATTATTTCTGGTTACTAAGAAGTTGCCTTTTTCAAATACTTCTTATATGTGGCAAAATAAATTTGGGGAAGGACTTCTTCAAACTAAAAATGAGGAATAATGCAAAGAAAAAAAAAATCAAGCTAATACCACAGTGCGATTTTCTACAATTATTGCAAATAAATCTTAAGGATTATTTCCAGCTTAACATCTAATAAAGCAATCCTTCTTTATTCCCAAAATGCATATTAAGATGCTAGCACAGTACTACTTCAACTGTGTTTCTCATTTCACCAACAGCAATGGAAAGCCCTCAGCCATGTAAACCACTGTCTCATGGTTCCTTTAACTATAAACTCTCAAATCAAACTCCTCCTTAATCATACACTGATTCTGTATATTTGTGCCTGTCAATCCGGCCAATGTACCTAGGTGAGGAATGAATGAACTCTCTCAAGTGTGATCAAAGACTATGCTTCTTTGAAGAAACTGACAATAAATACATTTTTAAATTCAGAGATGGCATACATCAGTAATCAATTTCTATCAAATGTGAATGCATTTTAATGCAAAAACACTTTTACTTCCAGTATTAATGAAGTCATGGAATCCAAAGGTATTCCTCAGCTATATGTTAATTGATGTGTTGTACTGCCATCTTCTCCCATCCCCAACTGCTATGCTTGTTCAAGAATTCAAGACGGTAAACAAAGCTAGATAGTACCATGTGGTGGGTACAGATGTGACAGTAACCAGTTTGGAGGTCTCATGACTGCCTTGAAAGTTCTTCAAGTACAGTTGGGATTTTTAATAGCATTCCAACTGGAGCTGTAGCCATTGATAAGGTCAAATTATGAATGGTAGACAACAATTTCCTATTTTCATTCTTGAATTCCTTCAAAACTTGAGTATTATACAACTCAAAACGTTATCAAATTAATCACTGAGAAAAATTTTTAAATGTCAAAATGAAGCAGTTTGTTCTTTACCTTAATGACCTTTTTAACAATGGCTAAAATCAATCCATATTACTAAAACGGTTTATAATGTTCATCAACAAAGTTGAAGCACATATAACACAAACTGAAAAAAGCAGGAAATAATTTTTTAAAACCACTTTCCCTAATAACTGAAAGAAAAGTTTACAACTTTAACTATACAGGAAACCTTTCCCTTAAGATCTAGCCAACTAAAACTGGATGTCGCACACAGATAGCACATAAGGACAGCACAACACTCATCCAGGGGTCTAAATAAATTACTCTTTCCACTTACACTGCAGTGGCACAAAACAGGAATACAGAAATCATTTCGCATTCCAAGAAAATATTTTATTTTAACACATAATGCAGAGTTCTTAACCTGCGCATCTTTAGAGGTCTATGGTTTATATGTAAAATGTTGTGTATATATACATCTGCCTATGAAAAGTTTATAGTTCTCACCACATTAAAAAATACAGCCAAAAACAATGTTAAGAACCCATAGGGAGAATCATAAAGCTTTTCCCCACCCCTAATTTAACGTTACTTTCATATGACCCAGCAAAAAGAAAAGCTCAACAACGAAGGAGACTAAAATAGTTACAGTAAAGTTTGGCTCACAACAGACTTCTATACAGAAAGTACTTTATTTTAATATGATATAAATTCATTCTCAAATGTCAAGAAAAAACTAAGGACTCTCATCAAGCTACTCTGACAAACTCTCAAAACAGGACACTAATAGGAAGATGATTAGCTTAAACTATATGTAAACCCGTTCTCAATTCCTGTAAACTGAACATTATTTGCTCCCATAGGAATTTTAAGCTCAGTGAGGGTGTGGCCATAGCTAGCTTTTTTTTCCTTTGTTTTTGTAAGCTGCTCCCCCTTTTGCTGATTTCCCTGAAATAGCTTACATACAGCAAAGATTTATTAAACATCTAAACAAACAAATGAATAAATTACAATTACATGAAACCACTAGGAATCAGATGGAAACCACCAGTTCATAACAGGTACCAGCACAAGCTTGCCAGGTATTGTCTACGGATCAAATCTCCATTTCTGGCAATTTTTTTTAATGAATATATTAAGTGGCATGACACAGTAAGGACAAAATGTGACAACATTTTCACAAGGTATGCATTTCAGTACAACTTTAAAACCAGGGAACAGGGCAGTACTGAGTAGAGATGAAATAAACAAACAGAAGCCGAGCCGGTCAGGACCGAGTAAGGTTGAGGTTAGTGGCAACAGCATGTGCGTGGTTTCCAGGAAACCTTCAGTAAGACTGCTGTTAGCCCTAGCCCCGCACCTTGCCCAACCCAGTGTGCTGCCTCTTCTTCCAGCTCCCGCCTGGCTCAGTGCAGCACTGCCCTGCTCCCAGGGGTGCAGCCGCCCAGCCTGAACTCACCTTGGCAGTAGAAGGGCCTGAAGTTTAAAACATGTTAATGCATCATGCCAAAAATGCAATAAACATGCATACTTCATATACTCATGTTTCCAAAGAGAAAATGTGCCACCAATAAGACAACCTCTACACAAAACACCCTCAAAGGAGTAGGAGAAACAATTTTTTAAACACCCACATTTACCACAAAAGTAGGAACAGAACAATAGTGGTATTACTGCACCATGAAATTTCACCTAATGGATTAAAGTACCAAAAATAATCATGGCATCACCTACTTTAACTGCCATTATTTGCCCACTTGGTTTGTGGACCATTTTGTTGACAGAACCATAAGCTCCTCGTCCAATTTCTCCAAGGTCTTTCAAGTCCTCTGCAGTGAAATCCCAGTGTTGTTCAGGGGAGATCTTCAGTTTTCCTGATGACTCAATGCTGTGTGTTCTCAGTCTCTCTCTGTTAAAATATTGGGAAGCAATTTTTCCACATTTTAAATAGGTTTTAACTTTTTTCTTTTAGTACTGATTAATGTGTGGGAAAAATGTTTTCTAAATTACTAAAATAGTCTGACCTCCAGGTTTTTGAAATTTTTCCTTTGTGGTATCCTGGTTTTTCACACACTGGATTGAGAATGATCTAGACTTAGGTAGTCAACAGATACACCTTCAATGGGATTCATAAAAACAAACTCCCAAGAAGATTTTTTAAAATTCCCATTTATTGATTAAACTAATTCTGCAGTAAATATAAGATCTTACTTAAACTTGGTCAAACAGCATTATCAAGTGAGAATCCCAAGAGCTGCAAACTTCACTGCAAAAAAAGCTCTTATTCTATCTTACCCAACATTCATTATTCCAGTGCCTCAATCTTCAGTTAGTACAACTCTTCCCAAAGTTTGCTGTACCTTACAATCACCTGGGGGAGATTTAAAATATCTCAATGCCCAGGTATCATCCCATAGCAATTAAATCTGAATTAACCAGGGACAGGAGTCCGAAAACAGTATTTTTAAAGACCCCCAGATGATTCCAGTAATGTTTAGATAGTGCCTTAGTATACTGTCCTTTATACCATGCTGAGGTGGGGGAACAGTTAACTGAATAGCCAGCTGGCTCTAAGAGGAAAACTGCCATGTGCTATTCAAAATTAAAATTTTCAGCCCTTGTTCAATAAAGCAATGGGATAAAAAATGAGTGGCTCATAGACAAAAGAGCTCACTCATTACATATTTCTGTTAAATAAAAAATCACCTCCAAAATCTCAACCTGGAGATCAAAGTATTAGCTTCTAACCATGCTTTGTAAAATAGTAAATGCAATGAAAAATGTAAACTCAATCTGTTTCTCTCTATTGCTCTCTCTCTGTCACACACACACCAAACCCCAATGTGTAGGAACAAACTCTATCAATCAAACACTTAATGAAAAAAAATTCATTAAATATTAACCATATTTTTCAGTTTCATACTAAATGATCAGTATCTCTTTTAAATTCTGATCCCATGATACAAACAAGGAAGTTATGTGCTTGGTCATTTATTTTTCTTACTCCAAAATTTAGGAATGTTTTCTCCAATTAGTAGAATGGTTTTCTACAGCAATTTTTAAGGTTTCCAAAAAACGTAGAACTTTAAAATCCACCCCTACCCTGAGAATAATCATATGTACTAATATTAAGGTCAAAGTCACACTTCAAAGATTCATACACTTGGTCTAAGTAACAGTTTACTAAATCAGTGTTCCAAATAGCAGACTTTCAAATCACACTAGGACATAACTCCAGCTTTCATTCATACAAGTGCTTTTCAGTTCAAAATCCTTTCACCCATATTATTCGATACTCTAGCACCCAGAGTCACAAGAAACCCAGAAATCAGTGGCCTAAGTGACCATTTAGGTGAAGATGAAGCCAGAACTGATCTTTTAAGATGGAAATCAGATCTAGGCAAAGTAGAAAACTTTTCTTGGTAATCATTTTCATGAAGTAGACAGAGTAAGCCTGAAAAAAATTCTAACACGAAGAAAAGTTCCATGTATAATGATTATCGTTCTATAATCTTTGGCAAGTAAATACCATCTCAATGGCACAGCTTAATCACTGGCGAAACATACAGTACCAATCTACCACTGAGGGAAGCTGAAAAAAAAAAGTTAAAGTTACTTATAAATCAAAAGCAAAATTTTTAAGTGTTCACTAATTTAAGGGCTATGGCAGACAGGCTCCAGGAAGTCCTCATGATCCCCACCTTCTTAGTATTCATATTTTTATGTAAGCACTTTTCTCTGAGTGTGAGTGTCCTGTGACTTGCTTCTAACCAAGAGAATATGGTAAACATGAGATAATATGACTCTCATGACTACATTGCTATATAATACTTATTGCTACCATTCTTGAGAACTGAAATGAAAGATATTTCATTACTATATAGAAATTACAGAATGAAAATAGTTACAATATCATCTCTATTACTGAAAAGATCAAATTTTAGTATTATGGAATATCTCTACTAATAGCTTAGCTCACTATAATTTTTTGTTTCGTTTCTGGATAAAGTCCTTTTTTACTTTTTGAAAATGAATAGGTTGAAAGCTAAGTGATACAGGGTATCTATTTGGGCTACTATCCAAAAACTGAATAAGGTGTCATATGCAAAATTCTGTAAATATACTAAAAGCAACTGAACTAAACACTTCAAATGTGTAAATTGCAGAATAAGTGAATTATATCTCACTAAAACTGTTAAAAGAAAAAGAGCAGAATGTGATTCCTACCCACAGTTCCAAGTTTCTCATTCAGAAAGAAAAAGTACTGTTAAAACCACAGAAAAACATGCCACAGTTACGACATCACCAAGGCATGTTCATACAGTCGTCTTTATACTGGGCTAGCAATCTTTCCAGTTAAAACTGAGTCCATTTCACAGTAATTACTGTAATAGTTGGTACAACCACAGAAGTCAGTACTTCCACAGAAGGCCTATAAATAGATACAGCACTGGACTGATTAGATCCATAAACTAGACCAGAACCTTACCATTGAACTCTGTAGTCAATCAATTTCTGTCCTAACCTACGTAAGAGGCCTAGGAAAGAAAGAACATAAACAGTAGAAAACACACCCAATGAGAAGACTGGTGAAAAAGAAAAGCCAATAAAATGCAAAGTTGCCCTTATTTGTTGATAAATATTTGCCTACAATTATACCCTTAAAGAAAAAAAAAGTTCCCTGACTTTTCCTTGGGATATCACTTTCTTGAGAATCGGGACTATATTTTATCAAAAATAATTCCTAATTGCATTGTTCGTAACACAAAGGATAAGTGCTTGAGGGGATGGAGTCCCCATTTTCCATGATGTGGTTATTATGTATTGCATGCCTGTATCAAAACATCTCATGTACCCCCTAAATATGTATACCTACTATGTACCCACAAAAATTAAAAAATGAAAACATTATACAATGAAAA
>CAUYLG010038656.1:0-24633 GCA_963573385.1 Cacajao melanocephalus
TATTCATATGAAAATCCAGAACAGGCAAATTATAGATACAGCATATAGGTTAGCTGTTGCTTAGGGCTGGGGTAGAGGGCACAGGAGAGTATGAAGCTAAAAATGTGGAGGTTTTTTTTCAGGTGATGAAAATGTTCTAAAATTGACTGTGGTGATGGTTACACATATCTGTGATTACACTAAAAATTGTTAAATTGTATAACTTAAATGGGCGAATTGTATGATATATAAATTATATCTCAATAAAGTTGTTTTTTTTTTTAATCAACAGGGCTGGGTGCAGTGGTTCACATCTGTAGTCCCAGCACTTTGGGAGGCTGAGACGGGAGGACCACTTGAGCCCAGGAGTTTGAGACCAGCATGGGCAATATAATGAGATCTTGTTTTTGCAAAACATTTAAAAATTGGCTGGGCATGGTAGTGTGTGTCTGCAATCTCAGCTACTTGGGAGGCTGAGGCAGGAGGATCTCTTGAGCTATGATCAGTGTGATTACAATGAGCTAAATCACGCCGCTGCATTCCAACATGGATGAGAGCAAGATTCTGTCTCAAATAAAAAAAGTTAACAAGGTGTGGCAGTTTGGTGCAATGCGAAAAGAAGTAAAGGAAAGAGTCCAAGCTATTTCCAAGGCAACCTATTTGGACCAGTGGGAGAAGGCAGCTTTAAACGTGTTGTCTCTGCAGTGATGGTGAAGGAGACACGTTGTTTAGTGAAGTGACCAGAAAACAGTGGCGTGAGACTGCTTTTCCTATAGAAGGCCTGCTGGGGTCCCTGCTCCTTGGGGACCTGGGCTTGTTTCAGAATGACAGAATACATCAGGGACCGGATTTCAGAGGCTACTACAACCCCACAGAGGTTTAGAAGTAGACAGAAAGTTTCCACTTTCCTCAGAGGACTAAATGGCAGCTTATTTAAAATATGATGTTTTTGTTGCTGCAGGACTTTCTTGAATTTTGTCTGTTGAATGCAGATCCTAGCTGGCTCTTCTCAATATCCACATTCCCACTGAGTTAACCCCCTGTGCTTCACATAAGTTCTGTTCAATAATTCTTGTAGTAATTTCAAATGTAGATTTTCACTTTTACTATTTGACCAAATGTTTGAAATACAAAGACAGTTCATCCCATCAGCCCAGGCCTGCCCGGCCCCATCAGCATCGCCCTACAACTCTGCACAGACATTTAGCTTGCTTGTTTGTGACTTTGCATGATTTGTATAATTGTTCTTGTTGATTCGAACACATTTATATTTGTGGAACAATATCACACATATTGGATGACTTCATCCTGTGTGTTTCTGGCATTTCTGGCCGCCTTCTATCTGGTTTTCCTTCTTTGTGACAAAAATCCAAGGGAAGCTAATAACTAATGGTGCCTAAAGAAAAAGGTAGGACCCCACTTGGTGATCTGAAGATGCTTGTTAAATCAGGTCACTAACCAATCTCTACATATTGTGTAAACTTTGGAACCACACGTCTATGTCATATTGGGTCTGACATAAGAAATGCTATAATGATTTTTTCCTACTATAGTTGTGCTCCTTGATAAAAAAAAATCACCTTTCTCTCTATTGAGGAATCAAGTAAATCTGCACAGTAATGAATGTTCCAAGGTCTGAATCTGGCACTTGATAAACATTGTCTTGTTTAATTGTCAGAGAAGAGGAAACCATCCCAGAAAAGCAAAAGAAGTTGCCCAAGGTCACTCAGCCAGGTTTTGAAACCAGATCTTTCTGTTTACAAAGATGAAAAGGTTACATACTGTCATTCCACTTTAATGACATCTTTGAAAAGGCAGTAAAAACATCAGTGGTTTATAGGGGCTGTGGGAGGGACAGATGAATAGGTGGAGCACAGAGGATGTTTAGGGCAGTGAAACAACTCTGTATGACATTATATTGCGGGACACACAGCATTATACATTTGTCTAAGCCCACACTTGGTATGGAACAGACCATACCAAATGTGAACCCTGATATAAATTGTGAACTTTGGATGATCATGATGTGTCAGTGTTAGGTTCATAATGAGAGAGGTTACAAATGTGTGGAGGTAGGGGTTTATGGGAAATCTCTGTACCTTCTGCTCAATTTTGTTATGAACCTAAAATTGTTCCAAAAAATAAAGTCTATTTACAAAAATAAAGACTGGACTGGTAGTTGATATATTACAATGGCTTCAACTGCTTAATACTTCCATTAGTGTTATATCCTACAGTCAATATTGCCAAATAATTCATTTACTTCCTTCATTTTGAAGACAACGCTCATTTAACAGGAAATATAATCCATATGTTTCTGGTTCCCTTATACTTAAATCATCAACAATATGTTCTTTTGCAATAGGTACTGGATATATAAATGTCTCTGGAGACTTTTTTTTTTCCCCATGAGGGCAGGAAGCTGCATTTGGACAAGCATAATCGCCAAAAGTTCACAACTTGAAAATTCAAACCCATAAGGTTTAAATTCCAAATTTGCCCCATCCTTATTCGGGAAAGACCCTAAAGAGCAATAATAACAAAGAGCTGGCAAGTATTCATACATGACAGCCGGAAAAGAGGGGTGGGGGTGGAATGAGAGAAGAGGACAATGACTGATGTGGACACCATGGGGAAGCCAGGCTCTGCAGGGTCCTTTGACGATCCAGGAGGCACGGTGTCCCTGGAGTCTGAAGTTCTTGTTGTGGAGCTAGCAGGGGCAGTAGCAGCCAGAAGAACACCCCAGGCACCATGAGGGAATTCTTGTTGGAAACAGAACTAGACTTAGATCTATATTTTATATAACACTGAAAAATCTGCAGCTGGACCCTAAGGCTCTTATTTGTTCAAATGTCACATATAAAGGTCTTTTCTTTTGCTAGCCTATGACAGAACTTCAGTCTGGGATATAGGTAAAAGAGTATGGAAAGCTTATTTTTCATAGTCTGTGGATTAAACAGTAACTCTCTTGATGATACTGATATAACATAGTAACTATGTTTATTTTGACCCTGATTTAGAAAAGACTGAGGATTTTCTAAACATTATCAAATGGAAATAAAATTTTATTAGCTTGAAAAAATCAAGAGTAAATAAATTGTTCTTAAAATCACTGAAATGTAAATATATCCTATCGTTAATTGCAGATAATAAAGAATAAAGACTACGTATGAAATCTGACCAAGTAGGCATTCTCCTGGAGAAAAACTAAAATTACATGAACCCTAGTTAAAGGAATCATGTTAAAGGATTAGTTGTGGAAGTAACAATAAAAACATGCATGATGGGATTCTGCTGTGACATCATGAGCCTAACAGAGACACAGGCAACATAAGTGAACATGAAATTACTGTGGCCTAGACAAATTCTACATGGGACGGTATGCCCTGAGTCTTACATTACTCTCATATATTGTTCTGTAAAGTACTACTCCTGGCTTCTTTACCAAGGAAAGATGTAATGTGAGGAAGGGGGAGTTGGGGTGTGGGAAGAAGGGAAAGCACAAGGAGGCTCCAGGAACCAAGGAAGGCAGGAAGAGAAAAGATATTTAATGCCGCTTGAACAGTGTTTATCCATTTTGTTGCCTCATCACTTCAAACCCATGGTCCTCAAGTACACTGGAATAGAAGAAGAGAGATTGTGGAGGAAGCCCACAGCTCTTGACTTCCTTAGCCCAGAGGTGCCATACATGACTTCTGCTCACAGTCTATGGACCAGAACTAGTCACATGTCCCATCTTAACTGCAAAGGAGACTGGGAAATGTAGACAAGTTCATGGACAATTGGTGATCCCTAGCTGGTTCTGCCAGAAGCAACTACCTATCTGTGCCTGTGTTTTGACTTTCTTTGAGTCTCCCTGGTGTCATTTCTTGCTAATTCATTGAATTAAGTCTGCTATCTCTCAACAATTCCCAACTCTAAAAAACGAGTCAACAATTGAGGGAGGTCACAGAAGAAATTGCGGTACTAGAAGTCTACCACACACACACCACATTGGGCTTGAGCTATAATGATGTGGAGCAAACAGAGAGCTCCCTTCAGTGTCTCTGCATCATTTGTGCCATCTCTGGATCAGGTAACATGGAAATTGAGAAAAAATGATTCCAACAGATGCTCCATTCTCATTCACCTTTTCCATTTTTAAAGATGGAAAGATACATTCTTTTTACTGGAAGAGAAGCCTGGCAGAGACTTCAGGTACAACTTAAAGGAAGGAAAAATAAACCCCCTGAGGATGGTGTTCAGGAATGTATGGATGCAAGACTACATAGGCATGTGCCACATAATTCTGTAGGTCTCATTCATGCAAGAAGTTGGGCTGCAATGCTGCAGAGGGTATACTCCTATGATGCTACCTCACATTGTCCAATGTTGAGAGTAAACAGAGTTAGATATCACCAAGAAAATTAATCCATTACTGCCTGTCAACTCAGCCTGTACCACAAAAACTCCCTACTGCTCCCTAAGCTACTGTAACTCCAAGGGGGCCACCCTGAAAGAGCAGAGAGTGGGCTGGAAATAAGGAAGATGAGGCTCTGTGCTGTCTATCTGGCCTAACAAACATGGAAGCCAAGAGCAGTGGTAAGTAATCCAGAGAGGAAGTCTGAGGGCTTAGGAATTCTGCTACCACCAAATGTTGACCTTAAAGGTATCTATATGTCCTGGCCTTTGAATATATCCAGTCTTTGTGCATAAATGAGGTCACATGTATGGTAATGCCCCAAAGATACCACTTTGCCCACTTGCTAGCAGACATTCCAGTGTTTTCTGCCCAGGGTTTCTCTGTCCCTAGATATCTTCCCAGTGGTATTGTTAACAGGAATTAGAAATTTACTGCCATCACTAATGCTACTCCTCCTACAATGATTCTGGAGTAGGCTCCTTGAGGCTATTGAGGGCCAGGGCTGGGTGCAGAAGTTGTACATTCTTGAATGACCCAAATTTTCCAATTCTTTATATGTATATGATAAATGTGGGGCATGCAGTATAGTAAGGTGAACGTTTCAGGGTTGGTTCTTCAGAAGCAGATGCTGATATGGAGTTTGGGGTGCAAGATGTTTATTAGGGATCAATACCTATGACGGCCGGGAGGGAGATTAAAGCAGGAATAGGTAGAGGGAGAAGTCAACAGCAATGTAGGTCAACCCTGCAGGGAGCTTTAGAATGGATATGGTCCTTCAGAGTTGTCTCAAAACAAACATCCAGGGCTTTATATTCCTGAAATACATGGCCTTGTTCAGTCACCAGATGCACAGTTCCCAATATGGGCATGATCTTGGGCAAAGTGACTCTCTGCAGCTGAGGCAAAACCAGAAGAAGCTAACAGCTAGAGGATGTTTCTGATTGCACTACTCATCACTTGTCAGCAAATCCTTCCTTGAAGAGGGATCTCGATGATGCATACCTGTGTCTACCACATTGATGGATTAGTCCAAATCAAGGAGGGAGGTATGCAGCTTTATTCCTTGTCCCATTCAAGTCTTTTATTTTCTCATCTCTTGAAAAGGAAGTCAGAATTGCAGACATGAGTGCCTTTACAAGTTAGGCAGCGAGACTGAGTTTGCCACTAACATTTATCTATCCATCCAGCAAGTAAGCATTTATGGAGCATCTATTCTGTGCCAGGCACTGTGTTAAGTGCTGGAGACTGAGACAGTAATAATTGACCTCAAGGGCTGCAACCAGCTGAGCAGATACCTCATGGATAGGCTTTCCAGTCACATGGATTCCTTTTACTGTGGGAATAGCTTTGATGCACAGTGGGACCCTTTCATCAAACCCAGTTGATCCAGCGTTGACACTCGGCCCAAACTAATGCAATCCAATTTCCTACTCTGGAATGTGTAAATTGTAGTGGAAAAACTCATGAATGGGGGATGTCAAAGCAGAGAGGCATTAATGGCAGAGCCCTGGAGAGAAGGTTCATGCACACCACATATCATTGTTTTAATATCAAACCAATGAAAATAACTCACATGCCCATTAGTGGAAGATCAAGTAACTGGTCAGGCAGTCATACAGTACAGTACATGTAGCCACTAAAATTATAATGAAAAGCTGTATTTATTTCTATGGAATATATCCATATGATGTTATTTGAAAAAGCAGCATTTAAATATGTTAAAATAAGAAGATTCAATGCATATGAAATATCTGCTTATCTCTGGAGTATAGCCTGTGTTTCACTTTCTTAAAATTTTTTCTCATCCTCTGGATCTTCTGCAACAAACATATTAATGTTTTAATAAGGGCAACATATTTTCACTTTCAGAGAAAAAAAGGAAGCTTAACAGCTTGTTCATTAAACCCCTCTTTGTGCCAGCTCAGACGCTCTCAGCTTCGTCTGTCTGAAGACCTTCACCCACTTATTATCTTCCATCTTCACTGCAATGACTGACTCTGTGGAGCCTCCAGCAACCTGAAACTCCTTGCTTTTTGCTCACAAGTCGGTCCTCTTGCCTTGGGTTCCAACTTCCTCAGTGCTGATGAGGCATGTAAGCAGTCACTGCCTATATGTGTACAACTCAGACTGGGGAAGTGAAGGAGCTGGTCCATTAATTTAGGACTTGTTGACCAACAGGAGGCAGAAGATAAATTCTTCTACCCTTCTCTCAGAAGACAGTCCCATGAGATTGAGCGATCAGTTGTGTTTGCCACCAGCCTCGGAGCTGGTGATGCACTTTCATGTTGATCCTCCTGCCCACTCCTTCTCCGTCTCACTCCTTTCCTCCACATTCCTTTCCTGAGATTGCATTTTTTTTTTTTTGAGACAGAGTCTAGCTCTGTCACCCACGCTGGAGTGCAGTGGCACAATCTCGGCTGACTGCAACTTCCACCTCCTCTGGTTCAAGCGAATCTCCTGCCTCAGCCTCCTGAGTATCTCGGACTACTGGCACAAGCCACCAAGCCCAGCTAATTTTTGTCTTTTTGGTAGAGATGGGGTTTCACCATCTTAGCCAGGATGGTTTCCATCTCCTGATCTCATGATCTGCCCGCCTCGGCCTCCCAAAGTGCTGGGATTACAGGCATGAGCCACTGCCCAGCCTGCACTCTTTAATAAAGCACTAGGATGTAAGCACCTCCTTAGGCTCTGCTCTTTGGGGGAGCTCAGCCTAAGATGTTTTGTTTCTTAGATTAGGGCAAAATGTCTAAGGAGCAAAATTTGCCATGCAGCAAAACAGCCAATAGTGTGCAAATATTACGGCTGACCCCAGGACCTCAAGACTTTTGCTGTGTGGAAAGAAACTCCCTGCCCCAATCCCCCACCTATCAAAAGCAAAATCTAGATTCTGATCTCGTTCGTTCCCACTCCAGCTTGTAATTAGAGCTTTAATGCATGCAAATTTGCCCTAATCCCTTTCCTCTCACTCCAACCAAGAAGCTAAGAGTAGAGGAAATACCTATATTGCTTCCCCCCCAAATCAGAATACTGGAGCTATGAAGTATGTTTTTGTTTCTTCTTTTAAGGTGGGGAACTCAGAAGATGGACAGCAAGAAACATTTCCACATCCTTAACCTTCATCTGGTATCTGGTATCCAATGCAGAAACATTGCTCTCATTGTTCAGTCAAATATCCAGCCTCCAGACACCTACCAGAGCACTTTCAGATGTGCCTTTATGAGGAATTCCCTGAGGCCACAGTGGAACTAGGCCAAATGAAAACTAAAGTCTATTACACCAAGTGGTATAGTTTACAATTCCAAATAGATTATTACCAGACCAATGTGACGCACCAATGGAGCCTCTTGCAATAGGGGTTATTGTTAAGTGTCACTCATAAAGTATAGCAATTGCTTTGTACCTAACTATATGATGAAGCTGAGTCACTTGCTGGAGATTGTATATGTTTTTCCCTCTTTAAGACATTGAAAGCAGTTCCATTTGAAGGGGACGTTCTGAGGGAGCTATTTTTAGAATATAACTATTGCTCCTGTTTGCAAAAGAGAGCAAGATCAGCCCTTTGGTATCCCTGGTTGTTACATTCCCAGAACACTATCAGATACCATGAGCCTTCAGAACACACAAGAGTTGGTTAGAACCTGCTGCTAACCTCAGCCAGAAGGTGAGGAGCCCATACTGTAGGGGTGACCTGGGATCCAAGGGACAGTGGGCAGGATTTTAGTTTTTTTAGAGGTAAGGGTTTCGCTGTGCTGCCCAGCTGGGTCTCGAATTCCTGGGTTCAAGCAATCCTTGCACCTTCACCTGACAAGTAGCTCGGACTACACTGCACCCAGCTACAGTGGATAGGATCTCTCAGGACTGCCTAAAGCTACAGAAGCCTTAAGCTCTATTGCCTCCTTCTCTCCTTCTCATTCCCCTCAATTCTCCAACATTACAGAAACAGGAGTCTCCCCAAAGAATTCAGCATGAGGCTCAGAGGAAATACTAAAAGATCAAGAGAGCCTGTCAAATGTTAGGTTGCCATGGTGCTGAGGCATAGGCTGAGCCAGCTGTCCAGATGTTCGTACTTCCATTTCTCCTTTACCATGTCCTCTCCCCTTCTGCAGCCAGGGCTCCTTTCTGTGAATAGCACCCTTTCTTTGAAAGGATGTCTTTTCCAAACAGATGAAAGAAATAAAACAAGAGGCAGAATAGCTCCATTTGAGTTAAATGCAAAGAAACAGAGTGGTGTAGAAACCAGAGTACTGGGCTGAAAGGCCACTCGGATCTAGCTTATCACTCCCAAAGAGAGATAGCTGTAAGCATCCTGCTAAGGCCTACAACTCTTGGAACTGCACAGTTGTCATCTGTCAGGATGAAGATGTCATTGTATTTCAGAAGTTTTCAGATTTGTTCGCTGTAAAGGATAACGTTTTTTATTCAAAACATTTTTTAAAAAAGAAAAGACGAAAAAAAGAAGCTGCTCTTTTTGAACGTAGAAAAAATGGAAAACTCCTGGCCTTAAGAACTGCTAAAGTCCTTGACTAAAAATGCCCAGGCAAAAGATATAGCCCAAGGACTCCTCTCTTACACCCTGCCCTGTCCCCACAAACAGATGATATTTGTCCACCAGGTATATGCAGCATAAATTCAACCCCAGTGCATTTTAAAGTTGCAAAGCAATATTCAAATACTAGAACTACTATTCTGTTGTGGTAGAAAAGATGAAAAATGATCTGTGCCACAGTTTGTGGCCATTAGTTGTAAATATAGTCACAATGGGAGTGACCCTTGATTAATAGGAGAACGTATATTAAGGAAACTTGTCCTAGTTGATATCCCCTGAATTTGCATGACAGGAAATGGGAACGCTAAATGTGGCTCTACAGTTGAGATCCTTAGTTTACTCAAGATTAAAAGGGTTGATGAGGTCTCCTTTGCACTACAGAGCAGCTAGCTCTTCAGTCCCCATGGGTCTTTTTTCTACCATTATGGATACTTTCATTCTATCTTGGCTCATCCCAACAGACCAAGGGTTCAGAGACTTCCCTAGATGAAAGAATCTTCTTCAGCATGATGCTGTTTGCTTCTGAGGGTTTGGTTTCCCTTAGACCCTGAGGAGGGTAACCATTTTCTGCCACCTGATTCACTAGCTGATAAAATACAAAATAAAAAAGTGGAATTCTAGGCATGTAGCTGGCTGGGAACTATGAATATTCTAATCTGTAGCATTCCTGGTATTATCCAAAAGTAGAGCAAAGCGTTTTCTACATTCCTCTTGGGAAGTCAGTCTATCAGCACTGAATATAATTCTTTGGAGCCAGGTGATATTCAAAATATTTACTAATTACTACATTATGTTTGCTGACACGTCAGAACAGATGAGGGACTGGAGTGAATCCAAAGGACCTCCTGTGGTCCAGGTGTTGACTTTTCATTATTAGACGGTTCTATGGGTTGATTTTTATCTTCTCAATGTTCGTATGTTGAAGTCCTAACCCCCAGCACCTCACAATATGAACTTATTTGGAAATAGGGTCATTGTAGGTATAATCAGTTAAGAGGAAGTCATGCTGAAATAGGGTGGGACTTTAATCCAATATAACTGATGTCCTTATAAAAAAAGGGGGGAATTTGGACATAGACATGTACACAGAAAGAATGCCATATGAACATGAAGGCAGAGATGAAGGCCTTGGTGCCCCCAAAGACTGCCAGTAAACTACCAGAAACTAGGAGAGAGGCCTGGAACAGATCCTTCTCTAAGTACCTTTAGAGGGAACATGACCCAGCTGACACCATGATCTGGGCCTTCCAGTTAGTCTCCAGAACTGTAAGACAGCGAGGTTCTGTTTTTGAAGCCCCCCCCAGTTTGTGGTACTTTGTTACAGCAGCCCTAGAAACCCAATACAGATGGTGAGGATATCTAGGAGTCCCAGGGGTGGAGTCAGAGTGGCAAAGGGAGAACATCTGGAGCGGAAGTGCCTAGTTACCAAAGAGTATGAAGGTATTTCAGCATTTTACCAATCAGCTTGGCAGTGCCATTGCATATAAACTGTTATCAGGCCTAACTGAAAAATCATGGGGTCACAGTCTCTCACATCCAGAAAAGTGCAAGAAGGGGAGAGGGAAATATCTTTTCTAGGGAGTTAACAATTCCATCTTTAATAGGGGGTTGGAGGAGAAGGGTTTTATTGGCTATTATTTTGGTTTTGTAACTCAAGCAGCATTCTGTATTGTGTATCTACTGCTAGGTGCTTAGCTGGTGAGGCACTGATAGAGGACACAGAAGTCTAAGACTGTGATCTCCTGGAATTTTCAGTCTAATTGGAAAGAAAAGATTGAATCACTTAAAAAAAACTTATATAAAGAAATTGAAATTTATGATTCAATTTGAATTATATGAACCAATACGATTTATATAGGTTGCTATTGGGAAACCAGATCCCAATATATCAACGTGGATTCAAGATCTCTCAAAGTGATCAAGTGGTCAGTGTAAAAGAAAAAAAGACAAAGTAAGAGTTTTTTTTTTTAAAGCTGGGCCCATGGGTGACACCACATAACGCTGCTCTGTGGATGTCTAAAATTCCCCTGAAAACCTCAGTTTTTTATTAGGCTCTTTCCATAGGGGAGGGTGAGTGAGGTTACACAACATTGTAGTGACGATCATACTGGTGCACAAAAATCACAATGTGGTATTGTAAAAGCAGAACAATGTAAAGGTTACTTTCTGTGTGTCAGCATAGAAATCATATACCTTAGCAAGAATAGAAGTTAAACATAAACTTATGATTATCAGCAAGAAAAGCATTGGGCTCACAGCTGCAGGGGGAACAGGATCTTACAAAGGACAACCAGCCTGACCACAAAGCTCCAAGAGGAGGGGGCTCCACCCAGGCCTGGAGGAGCAGTGGGAGAAGAAGGACTTTTACATCCTAATCTCCACCACAGAGGTTTTTCTTCACAGCAGACGGTCCTCATGTGTCGTTTATCCGCTCACCATAAGGGTTGCATTCCCTTTCCAGGGCCATAATCAATATGCCTTTCCTGGGAAAGGAATCTGGGTAATAAGCCTCTCCATTACACATCTGTTTATAGGCTCTCTGCAATGAGAAGCTTATTACGTGCTATTATCTCTCTCTGGCAGTCAGGCTATGTGGCTTGTCTTTTACACAGAGTTCCTGTTTTTACAAGAACAGCTCAGCGGGGCCACAGTTACAAGCTACATTTTAACTTTTTACACTATTCTTTGTGTCCCCAAGTATGATCAGTATAGAGCATAACAAGAACAGTAAAGCAAATAACTCACCTCAGGCAAACTAAGTTTAAGACAGCACAATAAACGAAATGTCAACCACAGTTTCTTCTCGTAATCTCAAATGTCTCAGATTTCGCCAATCTTTCCAGAGGCCTGGGGCTGCTCAGTTACCTTCGAGGGGTCTGGCATGTTCCCAGCAGCTGCTATTATTGTTATCATTATTATTTTAAGTATGAGCTCAGATGACTCAACTGGAATTAAAGATTCCTATCAGCTCAGGAGCTCTGCTATGAGATGAATGTCCATGAAATGCTCGGGCCAACAGTTCACATCTTCTCCTTCTGCTCTTCCTCTCCCTGCCCCAGTGTGCAAGTTGCTCAGAACACTCAGCTATAAGCATCTCTCAGCTGTGAGCTGACTCTTCCTAAAACAACTGGAACAGACCCCTATGCTTCCCACATGGGATGTCAATGCTCTTCTCACATTTTTTTAAAGCCTCAATCTTGATATTTTAATTCATTTTCCATTTCATTTCTGTAAGACTTCCCTAGTTGTGAAATGTTAGAGTGGTCAGTTCATGTTTCATTAACTTCCCCTCAACCCTATGGAGATTTCTGGTTTGCTCAGGACATGTGCACATGGGCCAGGCCCACAAATGTTGGCTGTGCATTGACCGTTTCTAGCAGAAATCAAGGGGAATTCTGTGTGCTGAGAAAGGCGTGTCTAATTGAAAGGAAGAGGGAGGGAAAGGGTGAAACTGAAACATAAGCAACAACAGGTCTTCCCAGGAGCAGCAGTATCAGCTAAAGGATGCATTAGGAAACAGGGAATGTCAAGAACACCGTGCACTTGTTAGTCTCATAGGAGCAGAGCACAGCCTCAGCATTGTCACCTCTGGATAAGAACATCCATGAATTGAGAGGCCAGGAAGTTCCGACCTCTTCAAGGATTAAGTTAGAGAATCCTAAGGGATAAGAGTCTGGCTGTACAATTCTAGGAAGAAGCTCCAACATTTGTTCCATCTGTGTCTGAGCCCAGAGTGGGACACCACGAAACCAACTGGCAAAATGTATTATTTCCCCCGGCCAGAAGTATAGCATCTTTAGAAATGTAAATTCTACTTGACTTTTCTTCCTATTCATACATTGTTTTCATTATTGGGTTTTGTTTTTCTTCTTGTCAGATTTTCTAACTACTTCAAACCTTGACCTTGGATACACCTCAAAAAGCAAAATGCTGCCACCACAGATTCTGTGAGCCTGGAAGACAGTAGCTTCAGGAGGCAGGGAAGAGAATCAAGAACAATCAGATAAATTCTGATCAATCTACTATTATTTAGTACACTTGAATTTCATCTCATGAAACTCCTATAGCATCTGCCTGGATCTTTCCTCTACCATAACAGTGCCTTAGTGGTAAAAATGGTGTGATGAGTAATACTTTACCTTTATCATTTCTACCCCAATTATTGATCCTTTACAAATAATCACAACTTGACTTGCACACAGCTTCTTTGCTTCTATAAATTAAGAATTAAATTGTGTTTCCTTTTGATTTTTATCCCTAGTCCTGGAGTTGATCTATTAGTTTTATAAACTCCCCAAGAACTTTGGCACTCTATGATTGTCTATAGGTAAATAACTTCTAGTAAGGTGAAACCTTCAAAAGAGTGTCCTGATACTTACATTGGCTTTCACATAACCCCTGCTAGTAAAATCTTAAAACACTCCTTTCAAGAAGATCAACAGCAGAATCACACGGAATCCCAGAATGTATGATTTCCTGAAAATTACAAGCCAGTCATCTGGGTTAATTAAAACATTAAGACACATGCCCACCACACAATAGAAATCCAAAATGAAGGCCAGTTGAAGAGTAAAGGAGTTAGAAGAATATTAGTATTTGTCTCCTTTCTAGTTCATTTCTATTTGGGTTGGTTTTCTTTTTCTTGGAAATTTGCATATGTGACCTCTAACTCAGATGTTTGCAGGCTTTTGGCCTGGTGCACAAGGAAAGCATTGAAGGGGAGGAAAATGTGGAGGAGGACGAAGGCACTAGGAAATGGCAGTGAGACGCCGACAATGGTTTTGTCACTTGTCCCTGGACTCTGATGATTTCTGAAAACCATTACACCTTGTTTTGAGAGCACTGTCAGTTTTTAGGACAAATAAAGTTTTCTTCAAAGTCATATATTACTTCACAGTGGAGCTGGGGTCCTGCAATCCCTGTGGTGCCTAACACAGAGCTTTGTACACAGGAGACATTACAGAAATGTGTATTTGCTAAATGTAGGTGAATTCCTGAAAGTTGTGTGTGAATTCCATTTTATAAATTGAATAATACTTTTAAAACATATGGGGGGCATATCTAAAGAAATATTGCATTGAATCATTTTGTAAAATGAATATATACCTCAGTTTATCTATTTTGTCAGCAGAATTGGGTCTATCAGGTTTCCTTAAAAACTAAGCACGAAGAATGGGTGCAGTGGCTCACACCTGTAATCCCAGTACTTTGGGAAGCTGAGGCGGGAAGATCTCTTGAGGCCAGGAGTTCGAGATCAGCCTGGCCAACATGGTGAAACCACATCTCTACTAAAAATACAAAGATTAGCCAGGTAAGGTGGTGCACGACTGTAATCCCACCTCTTGGGGTGGCTGAGGCAAAAGAATTCCATGAGCCCAGGAGGCGGAGGTTGGAGTGAGTGAAAATTGCTCCACTGCACTCCAGCCTGGGTGACAGAGGGGGACTATCTCTAAAAGTAAAAACAAAAATAAAAGTGAGCATGAGAATCCCTTGTTCCTCATCTGCAACATGAAGGGCTTAGACTCTTGGATTGATCTTGGTTATTTCTACCAGTATTAAAATTCTGCAGTTTAAAAATCTGCCTCCAATTAACATAAAAATTTAAAAGTTGAGAGATGTGGTCACCTTTGCTGTTTTGAGGTGTAGGAGAAGAAAAATAAATTTTTCTTCAACCCTCACAGGTTCTTAGTTGGAACAGCTCCCTGTAACAAAAGGTAGATTAAAAAGAGGAAAAAAAGCAGAAATTTATTTTTATATATATTTCATATATACAAGGGAGACACCCAGGGAATGAGTAGTTTTCAAAAAGGTGGCTTTGAATTCCAGCTAAATAGCACTGTCAACAAAGAATAGTTAATTTTTAAGTAATAAAGGATTTTGAGTCTCTAGGGATGGCAAGTGTGGAAGGCAAAGAGATGGCAGACAAAGGCCGGTTAGTAATGCTTGTCCATACTCAGGTTCATAAGGGTCTAAAGCTGTCTTCAGTGGTTAACCTTTATTCTCCCTGGTAGAGAAGCAGGCAGGATTCCTTTTGTCTTTGTGAGCTTACATCCTGCTTTTAGGCAAATAGAGGAAGAGCAACGAGCTTTCCTTATTCTTATTCTTCATTGTCTTTAGCTCAATCCTTCATATTTTAGGGTGACACTTTCTGGTTTTCCACAGAGGGCCAGGGAGAAACGGCAGTGACTCTTCTCAAGATTTGTCTTCTTTACATTTATTCATAACAAACTCCTTATTGCAATTATATTATCCTGAAACAACTATTTGTATCAAGTCAGAACCACCTCTGACATTAGGCAGAGCTCTGTTGTGAAGTCAGTAGTGTATTGTTTGCTTTTAGATATGTTTAATTCTTAACTAGAAACTAACTGAGCTCTCCTGGATAGAAATAGGATTAATTGAGCATTTCTCTTTCCTGTGGGGGCTGACTATAAAATATGTGATGTACCTTAATAGCAAAATCACACAATTAAGACACTGTGTGTGTATGTGATCCCACAGGAAAAAAACACATGGTTTCTTGTTTTCATTTTTTTCTTTTTTAAAATCAGCCCTCTCAGGTTGAATGTTTTTTGGTTTTGATTATGTAATTAACTGCAATCAAAAGTACTGATGAATTATGATCATTCAGCAAACCTTGTCTTAGACCAAATATCCTGCCCATCTTTTTAAAATGAAACAGTGTTGATTTCTGTTACAACTAGCATATTATTAGGAAAAATAAATTCTTAATGATTAACACCTCTTTCTCCAACTTCTTCATTTAAAAAGTATAGTGACTTTAATACTTTAATAGAAATAGTGTGATCTTAAAAAATAAGTCAAACAGTTCAGAAAACCACTACAAAATCCACTATTTAGGTGCAGCGGTCCTTAAATGTGGTGGATGCTGTTACAGACATTTCTCCATGTATATACAGAGAGAAGAATGGATGGAAGAAGAGATGGAAGTATGAATGGATGGGAAAAAAAGAAAAGAAGGAAGGAAAGAAACTCATGCCATCTATGTGTTCTGGGTTGAAAAAAATTTTGTTTTAAAATATTTTCTAATTTTTAAATAGTTTTGCAGTTACAGAAAAGTTACAAAGATAGTACCAAGGGCATAAGGGAACCCTCACAGTTTCTCCTGTTGTTAATGTGTCACACTAGTATATCTGTCAGTTAAAACTAATGAATAAATATTGATATACTATAATTAACTAAAGCCCACACTTTATTTGAATTTCTTTTCACCTGCTCTTCTTTTTCTGATCAGGGATTCTATCCAGGATACCACAGCATATGAAGCATCGTGCCTCCTTGGACTTCTCTGGGCTGTGGTTTCTCAGACTTTCCCTGCGTTTGATGACCTTGACAGTTTTGAGGAGTACAAGTCAGGGTACTTTGTAGGCTGGCCCTCAATTTATCTGATGTTATTCTCATAATTACATTGAGGTTATGGGTTTATGGGAGGAAGAGAACAGAAGTAAAGCGTCATTCTCATCACATTATATCAAGAATACCTGCCATGAACACAACTTACCACCAATGCTGGGCTTGATCACAGGGCCGAGGCAGTGTTTGTCAGGTTTCTCCACTCTTTGTCCCCCCATTCTATATTGCACTAGTTGGATGGAGGTCACTGTGTGCAGCCTGTAGTTAAGGGGCAGGATGTTTTGCTTTACCTACATGAGGGGGACAGTGCATACATTTCTCAAAATTCTTTTGTTCAGATTCGCCTGTTCTTATTTGTGTATTTATTTATTCACTCAATATATTTTTGTCACTATGGACTCAAGGATGTATTTTATTCTTTGGGTTGTAATCCAATATTGTTATTTATTTTGTTGCTCAAATTGTTTCAGCTTTGGCCATGGGGAGCTCCTTTGGTTGGCTTCTGAGTTCAGGTGACATATATCCATCATTTTGTTATTTGAGCATCTCCTTACTTTCCTTACTTTCTGGCACCACAGGATGCTGCAGATTCAGCGCTGCCCCATTCTAGTATCAGCCATTTCTCCAGGGAGCCCTGTTTCCATTTACTGTAGAATGATATTTAAATACAAGATCTGTGTGCTGGGTGTCCTCATTGCCCTGTGGGAGCACTTCTTTTTTTTGTTTTGGTTCTTCTAGACTTGCTCAGTGGCAAAGCAAAGAAACGTGTGTATACTAACCAGTGTATATACGTGTATAGGGAAAATTCTCACACCATGATCTTCCTCTGTTATCACATTACCACAACAATCATCGACAGAGAAGATGATGCCTGTGAACAAATGTGTGGGGGTTTCCCTCACACACCATGCAGTGGACACCAGCTGGGTATCCTGCAGTTCAGTTCTGACACTGTCTACACAGAGATAACATCAGATCCCACAGTCTGAGGGCTCAGTACCAGTACCACCTGTCCTTCCCTTTGAGGTGCAAGTCTGGGACCCCTCGAACATCCGACCAACTGGATTCAAGTTAGGTTCCCATGACCCCTTCTAGGTTTGACTAATTTGCTAGGCTGGCTCACAGAACTCAGGGAAACATGTAGGTTTACCGGTTTATTACAAAGGATGTTATAAGGATACAAATAAACAGCTAGAGGAGGAGATACATAGGGTGAGATCTGGAAGGGCCCTGAATGCAGGAGGTTTTGTACTTGTGGAGTTGGGGTGCACCACCCTCCCACCATGTGGATGAGTTCTTCACCTTTCTATTGGCCTCCAAGTGTTCAGTTCTCTGGGCGCACCCCAAACCCTATCCTTTAGGGTTTGTATGGAGCCTTCATTATAGGCAAGATTGACAACCATGTAGAAAGGTGATTCAACAAAAAGGATATGATCTCATATGTGAGCTCATACCTGGATGGGGAAAGCCAGGGAGGCCTGACCTTGTACAGATTCTTCTTGGCCTCTCTGTGCAGCATTCCTTCCTTCAGAGTACAGGGCAGGAGCCTCTCTGGAATGAGGGCCTCTTGATCCACAATCAGATTAGAGTCCTGCCTTGTGCAGGCAAGAGGAAGACAGGAGGTCAGAGAGAGAGAGAGAGAGAGAGAGATTCTGTTTCCTGAGGCTTGCTTCTGAGGCCTGAAGTGCCCCAAGATTATAACAAGAGACTATAACAAGTGTAACAAAGGCCATAGGAGTTATAAGCCAGGAACTGTGGACAAAAGCCTATTTCATATATGAATGATGATTATACATATATGCACACATAATATATATAATATATATTATGATTATATATAATCGTATCACAATAAGCATATGTATAAATATTTCTATATGTATCCAGCTGTAAATACATTCAGCTAAACATAAGTTCACACAGATGTCTCCAATTCTAATCCATTACCACATATTTTGTAGATGCAACTATGGAGAAGTATAAAGACAACCTGATTTTCCCCTTTTCTACATAACTCACTTTTCCTATCAATTTTTCTATCTTTGAAATTTAGCAACTCCATCAGCCATATATTGGAGTGAATTTGTGTATATATGGAAATATATATTTTTTTTCAAGCATCTCATGTGCCCTTTCAGCCTGCAGATTCAAGACTTTGTTTACATCTACAAAGTTTATTTTAAAAATCATATTCTTGGGACACTGGCAAGATGGCCAAATAGGAACAGCTCCAGTGCACAGCTCCTAACAAGATCAACGCAGAAGGTGGGTGATTTCCACATTTCCAACTTAGGTACCTGGTTCATCTCATTGGGACTGGTTGGACAGTGGGTGCAGCTCAAGGAGGGTGAGCTGAAGCAGGTGGTATGTCGCCTCACCCGGTAAGCACAAGGGGACGGGGAACTCCCTCTCCTAGCCAAGGGAAGCCATTAGGGACTGTTCCCTGCACTCCAGCACAGATACTGCACTTTCCCCACAGTCTTCACAACCCACAAACTAGGAGATGTCCTCCAGTACCTACACAACCACCAGGGCCCTGGGTTTCTAACACAAAACCGGGCAGCTGTTTGAGCAGACACCAAGCTAGCTGCAGCAGTTTTTTTTTTTCTTCCTATACCCTAGTGGCACCTGGAATGCCAGCAAGACAGAAATGTTCATTCTCCTGGAAAGGGGGCTAAAGCCAGGGAGGCAAGTGATCTGGCTCGGTGCATCCCACCCCCATGACAGCAAGCTAAGATCCACTAGCTTGAAACTCTTGCAGCCAGCACAGCAGTCTGAGTTTGACCTGGGACTTCAAGCTTGGTAGGGGAAGGGGCATCCGCCATCGCTGAAGCTCCAGTAGGTATTTTCAACCTCACAGTGTAAGCAAAGCTGCCGGGAAGTTTGAACTGGGCAGAGCCCACCATAGCTCAGCAGCTGCAGGCAGAATGTCTCACTAGATGCCCTCCTTGCTAGGCAGGGCATCTCTGAAAAAAGGCAGCAGCACATCAGGGACTTATAAATAAAGCCCCCACCATCCTAGTACAAAGCACCTGGGAAAAAGGGTGGTTGTGGGTATAGCTTCAGCAGACATAAACATCCCTGCTTGGCATCTCTGAAGAGAGCAGTGGATCTCTGCTAAGCATTCGAGCTCTGCTAAGGGACAGATTGCTTCCTCAAGTGGCTTCCTGACCCCCATGTAACCTGACTGGGAGACACCTCTCAGTAGGGGCAGACAGATACCTCCTCATATAGGAGAGCTCTGGCTGGCATCTGCTGGGTACCCCTCTGGGATGAAGCTACCAGAGGAAGGAACAGGCAGCAATCTTTGCTGTTCTGAAGGCTCCGCTGGTGATTCCCTAGAAAGCAGGGTCTGGAGTGGACCTCCAGCAAACTCCAGCAAATCTGCAGCAGAGGGGCCTGTTAGAAGGAAAACTAACAAACAGAAAGAAATAGTTACAATATCAACAAAAAGGATATCCATTCAGAGACCCCATCCAAAGGCCATTAATTTCAAAGACCAAAGGTAGATAAATCCATGAAGATGGGAAGAAACCAGCACAAAAAGGCTGAAAATTCCAAAAACCAGAATGCCTCTTCTCCTCTAAGGGATCACAACTCCTCACCAGCAAGGGAACAAAACTGGATGGAGAATGAGTTTGACGAATTGACAGAAGCAGGCTTCAAGAGGTGAGTAATAAACTTCTCCAAGCTAAAGGAGCATGTTCTAACCCAATGCAAGGAAGTTAAGAACCTTGGAAAAACGAAATGCTAACTAGAATAACCAGTTTAGAGAAAAACATAAATGACCTGATAGAGCTGAAAAACACAGCACAAGAACTTCATAAAGCATATACAAGTTTGAATAGTTGAATCGATCAAGTGGAAGAAAAGATATCAGATTTTGAAGATCAACTCAATGAAATAAAGTGGCAAGACAATATTAGAGAAAAAAGAGTGAAAAGAAATGAACAAAGCCCCCAAGAAATATGGGATTATGGGAATAGACTAAATCTACGTTTGATCGGTGTACCTGAAAGTGATGAGGAGAATAAAACCAAGTTGGAAAACACTCTTCAACATATTATCCAGGAGAACTTCCCTAACCTAGCAAGGCAGGCCAACATTCAAATTCAGGAAATACAGAGAACACCACAAAGATATTCCTTGAGAAGAGCAACCCTAAGATAAATAATTGTCAGATTCACCAAGGTTGAAAGGAAAGAAAAAATGCTAAGGGCAGCCAGAGAGAAAGGTCAGGCTACTCACAAAGGGAAGACCATCAGACTAACAGCGGATCTCTTGGCAGAAACCCTACAAGCCAGAAGAGAGTGGGGCCAATATTCAACATTCTTAAAGAAAGAATTTTCAACCCAGAATTTCATCCAGCCAAACCAAGCTTCATAAGCAAAGGAGAGATAAATCTTTTATGGACAAGCAAATGCTGACATATTTTGTCACCACCAGGCCTGCCTTACAAGAGCTCCTAAAGGAAGCACTAAACATGGAAAGGAAAAACTGGTACCAGCCACTGCAAAAACATACCAAATTGTAAAGACATCGATACTATGAAAAAACTACATCAAGTAACGGGCAAAACAGCAGATAGCATCATAAGGGCAGGATCAAATTCACATATAACAATATCAACCTTAAATGTAAATGGGCTAAATACTCCAATTAAAAGACACAGACTGGCAAACTGAATAGAGTCAAGACCCATTGGTGTGCTGTATTCAGGAGACTCATCTCACTTGCAAAGACACATATAGGCTCAAAATAAAGGAAGGGAGGAAGATTTACCAAGCAAATGGAAAGAAAAAAAAAAGGCAGGGGTTGCAATGCTAGTCTCTTATAAAACAGACTTTAAACCAACAAAGATAAAAAAAGACAAAGAAGGACTGTACATAATGGTAAAGGGATCAGTGGAACAAGAAGAGCGAACTATCCTAAATATATATGCACCCAATATAGGATCACCCAGATTCATAAAGCAAGTTCTTAGAGACCTACAAAGAGACTTAGACTCCTACGCAATACTAGTGGGAGACTATAACACTCCACTGTCAATATTAGACAGATCAATGAAATAGACAATTAACAAGGATATCCAGGACTTGAACTCAGCTCTGGACCAAACAGACCTAGTAGACATCTACAGAACTTTCCACCCCAAGTCCACAGAAGATACATTCTTCTTAGCACCACATAGCACTTATTCTAAAATTGACCACATAATTGGAAGTAAAACACTCAGCAAATGCAAAAGAACAAAAATCATAACAAACAGTCTCGCAGACCACAGTGCATTCAAATTAGAACTTAGAATTAAGAAATTTACTCAAAACCACACAACTACATGGACACTGAACAGCCTGCTCCTGAGTGACTACTGGATAAATAAAAAAATGAAGTCAGAAATAAAGATGATCTTTGAAACCAGTGAGAATGAAGACAGAACGTACTAGAATCTCTGGGACACATTTAAAGCAGTGTGTACAGGGAAATTTATAGCACTAAATGCCCACAAGAGAAAGCAGAAAAGATGTAAAATTGACACCCTAAAATCACAATTTAAAAAATAGAGAAGCAAGAACAAATTCAAAAGCCAGCCAAAGACAAGAAATGACAAAGATTGGAGCAGAGCTGAAGGAGATAGAGACATGAAAAATGCTTCAAAAAAATCAATGAATTCAGGAGTAGCTTTTTTGAAAAGATCAACAAAATAGATAAATCACTAGCCAGACTAATAAAGAAGAAAAGAGAGAAGAATAAAATAGATGCAATAAAAAATGATAAAGGTGATATCACCACCAACCCCACAGAAATACAAACTACCATCAGAGAATACTATAATCACCTCTATGCAAATAAATCAGAAAATCTAGAAGAAATGGATAAATTCCTGGACACTTACACCCTCCCAAGACTAAATATGAAGAAGTCAAATCCCTGAATAGACCAATAATAGGTTCTGAAATTGAGGCAGTAATTAATAGCCTACCCACCAAAAAGAAAACCAGGAACAGATGGTTTCACAGCCAAATTCTACCAGAGGTACAGGAGGAGCTGGTACCATTCCTTCTGAAACTATTCCAAACAATACACAAAAAGGGAATTGTCCCTAACTCATTTTATGAGGCCAACATCATCATGATACCAAAACCTGGCAGAGACATAACTAAAAGAGAAAATTTCAGGCCAATATCCCTGATGAACATTGATGCGAAAATCCTCAGAAAATACTGGCAAACCAAATACAACAGCACATCGAAAAGCATATCCATCACAATCAAGTCAGCTTCATCCTTGGGATGCAAGGCTGGTTCAACATATGCAAATAAATAAATGTAATCCATCACATAAACAGAACCAATGACAAAAATCACATGATTATCTCAATAGATGCAGAGAAGGCCTTCAACTAAAAGCCCTTCATGCTAAAACTCTCAATAAACTAGGTATTGATGAAATGTATCTCAAAATAATAAGAGCTATTTATGACAAGCCCACAGCCAATATCATACTGAATGGGCAAAAACTGGAAGCATTCCCTTTGAAAACTGGCACAAGACAAGGATGCCCTCTCTCACCACTTCTATTCAACACAGTATTGAAAGTTCTGGCCAGGGCAATCAGGCAAAATAAAGAAATAAAGGGTATTCAAATAGGAAAAGAGGAAGTCAAAGTGTCTCTATTTACAGATGACAGTTGTGTATTTAGAAGACCCCATCATCTCAGCCCAAAATCTCTGTAAATTGATAAGCAACTTCAGCAAAATCTCAGGATACAAAATAATGTGCAAAAAACCACAAGCATTCCTATATACCAATAACAGACAAACAGAGAGTCAAATCATGAGCAAACTCCCATTCACAATTGCTACAAAGAGAATTAAATACCTCTGAATACAACTTTCAAGGGATGTGACAGACCTCTTCAAGGAGAACTACAAACTACTGCTCAAGGAAATGAGAGGACACAAACAAATGGAAAAACATTCCATGCTCATGGTTAGGAAGAATCAATATCATGGAAATGGCCATATTGCCCAGAGTAATCAACAGATTCAATGCTATCCCCATCAAGCTACCACTGACTTTCTTCACAGAATTGGAAAAAACCACCTTAAATTTCATATGGAACCAAAAAGGAGCCTGCATAGCCAAGACAATTCTAAGATTAAAAAAAAAAAAAAAACAAAAAAACAAGCTGGAGGCATCACACTACCTGACTTCAAACTATACTACAAGGCTACAGTAATCCAAATAGCATCATACTGGTACCAAAACAGATATTATACACCAATGGGACAGAACAGAGGCCTCAGAAATAACAGCACACACCTACAACCATCTGACCTTTGACAAACCTTATAACAATAAGCAATGGGGAAAAGATTCCCTATTTAATAGATGGTGTTGGGAAAACTGGCTAGCCATAGGCAGAAAGCTAAAACTGAATCCCTTCCTTACACCTTAAACAAAAATTAACTCAAGATAGATTAAAGATTTAAATGTAAGATCATAAAAGCCCTAGAAGAAAACCTAGGCAATACCATTCAGGAGATAGAAATGGGCAAAGACTTCATGACTAAACCACCAAAAGCAATGGCAACAAAAACGAAAATTGACAAATGGAATCTAATTAAACTACAGAGCTTCTGCACAGCTAAAGAAACTATCATCAGAGTGAACAGGCAACCTACAGAATGGGAGAAAATTTTTGTAATCTACCCATCTAACAAAGGGCTAATATCTAGAATCTACAAAGAACTTAAATAAATTTACAGGAAATAAACAACCCCATCAAAAAGTGGGCAAAGGATATGAACAGACACTTCTCAAAAGAAGACATTTTTGCAGCCAGCCAACATAGGAAAAAAACCTCATCATCAATGCTCATTAGAGAAATCCAAATCAAAACCACAATGAGATACTATCTCACACCAGTTAGAATGGCAATCATGAAACGGGAAACAACAGATGCTGGAGATGATGTGGAGAAATAGGAACACTTTTACACTGTTAGTGGGCGTGTAAATTAGTTCAACCATTGTAGAAGACAGTGTTGTGATTCCTCAAGGATCTAGAACTAGAAATATCATTTGACCCAGCAGTCTCATTACTGGGTATATACCCAAAGGATTATAAATCATTCTATTATAAAGACACATGCACACATATGTTTATTGCAGCACTGTTCACAATAGTAAAGACTTGGAATCAACACAAATGCCCGTCAATGATAGACTGGATAAAGAAAATGTGGCACATATACACCATGGAATACTATGTAGCCATACAGCCATAAAAAAGGATGAGTTCATGTCCTTTGCAGGGACACGAATGAA
>CAUYLG010038657.1:0-44630 GCA_963573385.1 Cacajao melanocephalus
GTATTTCTCCCCTCATTATCCCTCCCCACCCTCCCAACACCACTGTCCCTCCCCTAGACCCCCCCCACTGGCCACAGTGTGTGATGCTCCCCTCCCTGTGTCCACGTGTTCTAACTGTTCAACACATACCTATGAATAACATATATTGTTTGGTTTTCTGTTCCTGTGTCAGTTTGCTGAGAATGATGGTTTTCAGATTGCTCCATGTCCCTATGAATGACATGAACTCATCATTTTTTTATGGCTATGTAGTATTCCATGGTGTATATGTGCCACATTTTCTTTATCCAGTCTATCAACGATGGACGTTTGGGTTTGTTCCAGGTTTTTGCTCTTGTAAACAGTGCCACAATGACCATACATGTGCATGTGTCTTTGTAATAGAACAATTTATAATTCTTTGGGTGTATACACAGCAATGGAATTGCTGGGTCAAATGACATCTCTATTTCTTGGTCCTTGAGGAATCACCACATTGTTTTCCACAATGGTTGAACTAATTTACACTCCCATGAACAGTGTAAAAGTGTTCCTATTTCTCCACATCCTCTCCAGCTACTGTTGTCTCCAGATTTTTTAATGATTGCCATTCTAACTGGTGTGCGATGGTATCTCAATGTGGTTTTGATTTGCATTTCTCTAATGACCAGTGATGATGAGCATTTTCTCACATGTTTTTTGGCCTCATAGATGTCTTCTTTTGTAAAGTGTCTATTCATATCTGTTGCCCACTTTTGAATGGGTTTGTTTGGATTTTTTTCTTGTAAATTTACTTTAGTTCTTTGCAGACTCTGGATATTAGCCCTTTGTCAGATGGGTATATGGAAAAAATTTTTTCCTATTCTGTTGGTTCTAGTTTACTCTAATGATTGTTTCCTTTGCTGTACAGTAGCTCTGGAATTTAATTAGATCCCATTTGTCTATTTTGGCTTTGTTACCATTGCTTTTGGTGTTTTAGCCATGAAGTCCTTGCCTATGCCTATGTCCTGAATGGTTTTGCCTAGGTTTTCTTCTAGAATTTCTATTGTGTTAGGTCTTATGTTTAGATCTTTAATCCATCTGGAGTTAATTTTAGTGTAAATTGTCAGGAAGGGGTCCAGTTTCTGCTTTCTGTACATGGCTAGCCAGTTTCCCAACACCATTTATTAAACAGGGAATCCTTTCCCCATTGCTTGTTTTTGTCAGGTGTGTCAAAGACCAGATGATTGTAGATGTGTAGTGTTGCTTCTGAGACCTCTATCTGTTCCATTGGTCTATGTCTCTGTTTTGGTACCAGTACCATGCTGTTTTGGTTACTGTGGCCTTGTAGTATCATTTGAAGTCAGGCAGCGTGATGCTTCCAGCTTTGTTCTTTATGCTTAGGACTGTTTTGGCTATGTGGGCTCTCTTTTGTTTCCATATGAAGTTTGAAGTGGTCTTTTCCAGTTATGTGAAGAAGGTCACTGTTAGCCTGATGGGGATAGCATTTAATCAGTAAATTACTCTGGGCAGTATGGCCATTTTCACGAAGTTGATTCTTCCCAACCATGAGCATGGAATGTTTTTCCATCTGTTTGTGTCCTTATTTCATTGATCAGTGGTTTGTAGTTCTCCTTGAAGAGGTCTACTACATCCTTTGTTAGTTATATTCCTAGGTATTTTATTCTCTTTGTAGGAATTGTGAATGGGAGTTCACTTTTGATTTGGCTCTCTGTTTGTCTGTTATTGGTGTATAGAAATGATTGTGATTTCTGCACATTGATTTTGTATCCTGAGACTTTACTAAAGTTGCCTATCAGTTTCAGGATACTTTGGGCTGAGACGATGGGGTCTTCTAAATATACAATCATGTCGTCTGCAAATAGACACAATTTTACTTCCTCTCTTCCTATTTGAATATGCTTTATTTCTTCTCTTGCCCAATTGCCCTGGCTATAACTTCCAATACTATATTGAATAGGAGTGGTGAGAGAGGGCACCCTTTTCTTGTGCCAGATTTCAAAGGGAATACTTCTAGTTTTTGTCCGTTCAGTATGATATTGGCTGTGGGTTTGTCGTAAATAGCTTTTATTATTTTGTGATACGTACCATTGATACCTAGTTTATTGAGGGTTTTTTGCATAAACAGCTGTTGAATTTTGTCAAAAGCCTTCTCTGCATCTGTGGAGGTAATTATGTGGTTTTTGTCTTTGGTTCTGTTTCTGTGATGGACTACTTTTATAGACTTGCATATGTTTAATCAGCCTTGCATCCCCGGGATGAAGCATACTTGGTCATGATGAATAAGTTTTTCATTTACTGTTGCATTCTGTTTCCCAGTATTTTATTGAAGATTTTTTGCGTCAATGTTATTCATGGTTATTGGCCTGAAGTTTTCTTTTTTGTTGTGTTTCTGCCCGGTTTTGGTATTAGCATGATGTTAGTCTCATAAAATGAGTTGTGGAAGGTTCCCTCTTTTTGTATTGTTTGGAATAGTTTCAGAAGGAATGATATCAACTCCTCTTTGTAAGTCTGGTAGACTTTGGTTGTAAACCTTTCTGGATCTGGGCTTTTTTTAGTTGTCAAGCTATCAATTTCTGCCTCAACTTCCACTCTTGTTATTGGTCTATTCAGGGATTCAGCTTCTTTCTGGTTTAGTTTTGGCAGTGTGCAAGTGTCCAAAATTTATCCATTTCTTTCAGATCTACCGGTTTGTGTGTATAGAGTTGTTTGTAGTAATCTCTGATGGTAGTTTGTATTTCTGTGGAATCAGTGGTAATGTCCCTTATGTCGTTTTTTAATTGTATCTATTTGATTCTTCTCTCTTTTCTTTGTTATTGGTCTGGCTAGCTGTCTATCTGTTTTGTGGATCTTTTCAAAAAAAACAGTTCCTGGATTTATTGATTTTTTGAAGGTTTTTTTTGTGTCTCTGTTTCCTTCAGTTCTGCTCTGATCTTAGTTGTTTCTTGTCTTTTGCTAGCTTTTGAGTTTTTTTGACCATGCTCCTCTAACACTCTATTTTGATGATAGGGTGTCGATTTTAGAACTTACCTTGCTCCTCATGTGGGCATTTATTGCTATGAATTTTCCTTGAGACACTGCTTTGGATGTGTCCCAGAATTTCTGGTATGTTATGTCTTTTTTCTCTTTGGTTTCGAATAACATCTTTATTTCTATATTCATTTCATTATTTATCCACTCTTCATTCAGGAGCCAGTTGTTCCTTTTCCATGAAGTTGTGCAGTTTTGAATTAGTTTCTTAATCCTGAGTTTTAATTTGATTGCACTGTGGTCTGAGAGACTGTTTGTTATGATTTCAGTTCTTTTGCATTTGCTGAGGAGTGATTTCTTTCCAATTATGTGGTGGATTTTACCATAAGTGCGATGTGGTGCTGAGAAGAATGTATATTCTGTGGATTTGAGGTTGAGTTCTGTAAATGTCTATTACGTTCACTTGGTCCAGATCTGCATTCAAGTTCTGGATTTCCTTGCTGATTTTCTGTCTTATTGATCTGTCTATTATTGACAGAGGAGTGTTAAAGTCTCCCACTATTGTGTGAGAGTCTAAATCTCTTTTTAGGTCATTAAGGACTTGCATTATGCACCTAGGTGCTCCTGTATTGGCTGTGTATATATTTAGGATCATTAGCTCTTCTCATTGTATTGATCCTTTTACCATTGTGTAATGTCCTTCTTTGTCTCTTTTGATTTTTATTGGTTTAAAGTCCATTTTATCAGGGACTAGGATTGCCACCCCTGTTTTTTTTTGCTCTCCATTTGCTTGGTAAATCTCCTTCCATCCCTTTATTTTGAGTCTATGTATGTCTAGGCACATGAGATGGGTTTCCTGAATATAGCTCACTGATGATTCTTTGCTTTTTATCTACTTTGACAGTCTGTGTCTTTCAATTGGGGCATTTAATCCATTTACATTTAATGTTAATATTGTTATGTGTGAATTTGATCCTGCTATTTTATTACTGGTTGGTTGTTTTGCCCTTGGTTGGTGTAATTTCTTCATTGCAACGTTGGTCTTTACCATTTGGTTCTTTTTCTTCAGTGGTTGGTACTGTTTTTTTCTTTCTCTGTTTAGTGCTTCCTTCAGGAGCTCTTGCAGGACAGGTCTGGTAGTGACAATATCCCTCATCAATTGCTTGTCCATAAAGGATTTCATTTCTCCTTCACTTAAGAAGCTTAATTTGGCTGGATATGAAATACTAGATTGAAAGTTCTTTTCTTTAAGGATGTTGGATATTGGTCCCCACTCTCTTCTGGCTTGTAGGGTTTTTGCTGACAGATCTTCTGTGAGTCTGATGTGCTTCCCTTTGTGGGTGACCTGCCCTTTCTCTCTGGCTGCCCTTAGTATTTTTTCCTTCGTTTCAACCCTGGTGAACCTGACAATTATGTTCCTTGGGGTTGCTCTTCTAGAGGAGTACCGTTGTGGTGTTCTCTGTATTTTCTGTATTTAAATGTTGTCCTGCATTGCTACGTTGGGGAAGTTCTCCTGGATAGTATCCTGAAGAGCGTTTTCCAGCTTGGATTCATTCTCCCCATCATCTTCCAGGACACCAATCAGGTGTAGATTAGGTCTTCAAGAAATCCCATATTTCGTGAAGGCTTTGTTCATTTCTGTTCACTGTTTGTTCTCTTTTCTTGCCTTTCATTTTATTTCATTGATTTGATCTTCAATCTCTGATATCCTTTCTTCTTGATCTATTTGGCTATTGAAACTTGTGTATGTTTCATGAAGTTCTTGTGCTGTGTTTTTCAGCTCCATCAAGTCATTTATGTTCTTCTCTAAGCTGGTTATTCTAGTTAGCATTTTGTCTAACTTTTTTCAAGGTTTTTAGTTTCTTTGCATTGGGATAGAATATGTTCCTTTAACTCAGAGAAGTGTGTTATTACCCACCTTCTGAAGCCTGCTCTGTCAAGTCAGTGAATACATTCTCTGTCCTGCTTTTTTCCATTGCTGGTGAGAAGTCTTGAACTCGTGGTGGGGGAGAGACGTTCTGGTTTTTGATGGTTTTATCCTTCTTTCACTGTTTTTTTCCCATCTCTTGGATTTATATAGTTTTGATCTCAGCTAGTTGCTTGGGGAGGCAGCCTTTCCTTTGTCTGCCTGCGGAGGCACTGCTGGGCTGCCACAAACTCAGAGGGGCTGCTGTGTCTTTTATTTACTCAGGAAAATTAGGCCAGTTTCTGCAATGGCGGCTTCACTTTCATGCACCTAGCTGGAGTGTTTCTGGTCGCTCTCTAACTGACATTCTGGGTGCCTAACTCTGGAGTGAGAGTTTTTTGGCCTGCTGGGCTTTGTGCGGTAGTGGGGGACTCATCCTGCCATTTAGGCTGTTTCCCTGTGTTCCATTCCCGTTCTTACTAGAGGGCGGGTAGCTCCATTCCACAGGCTTTTTGGCTTTCTCAGCGTCAGCAAGTGCTTCCACCTAGATCTATGCTGACAGGCCCAGGGCCGAAGTTGCTGTTTTGCCCTGTTCAGGAAGCTCGCTAAGGCTGTTCACCCCAGTGAAGATCTCCTGTTCTGTGGGTTGTAGAGGGCTTGTGTAGAGTGCTGTATGTGAACAGAAGTCCTAGAGGGGGAGATCCCCTGGTCTTCTGGTCGATTGTACACTCCTCCTGGGTGAGGCAGTGCCCAGTCTTGCCACAACTTGCCCTATTTGGTTTATATCCACTGTCCGACCAAACCCACAAAATGAACCTGGTACCTTGTTTGAAGTTGTGGAGACCAATCGGCTTCTGTTTCTCTTTTGCTGGGAGCTGTTTCTGGAGCTGCCTCTTATTTTGTCATCTTTGAATACTTGCAAGGTATATTTGAAACCACGTTGCTGTTTGTTCATTCAACTCAGAGAGTTGAACCTATATGTTGATTAAACAGTTTAGAAACACACTTTGTGTATAATCTAGAAAGTGACATGTCACACTGAATGGAGGATTATAGTGGAAAGTCAAATATCTCACAATAAAAACTAATGGGAAGGTATTAGTGATACGGATTTGTAATGTTAACATTCACATGGCAGAGTTTAATTTATGTTTGGATTCATCAGCTGATAAACACTCTTTGAGTAGAGTCTAAAAACAGATATTTCCGATGTCACCCAGGGCTATGTGGAAATCCTGAAAGACTGGCTTTAAAACCTGGAAGCAAACGGTATTTTAAACTACTTTGTTGTGTGTTTGTTCAACATAGAGAGTTAACCTAAGTTTTGATTCAGCAGTTTAGAAACACACTTCTTGTAGAATCTAGAAAGGGACATTTTGCACTGAATGGTGGCCTATGGTGGAAACTAAACTATCATATAATCGAAACTAATGGAAGCAATTTGTGAAACTGCTTTGTGATGAGCTCATTCACTTTCCAGAGTTTAACTTATATTTGGATTAATCAGCAGAGAAAAACTCTTTGTGTAGAATCTAAAAATATATATTTTTCAATAGCACCCTGGACTATGGGGAATCCAGAAAGGATGGCTTTAAAACCTGGAGGCAAGCTACATTCTAAACCACTTTCCTGTGTATTCGTTGAACTCAGACAGTTCAACCTACATTTTGATTCAGCAGTTTAGAAACACACTTCACGATGAATCTAGAAAGGGACATTTCAGACTGAATGGAGACCTGTGGTGGAAAGTCAAATATCTCACAATAAAATCTAATGTGAAGATGTGAAGCTATTTGTGAAAGTGCTTTGTGATTTGTGCATTCACTTTTCTGAGTTTATCTATATTTGGATTCAACACCCGAGAAACATTCTTTGTGTATAATCTGCAAAGTGATATTTCCAACGCCACCCTCGGCTATGGGGAATTGCTGTAAGATTAGCTTTAAAATCTGAAAGCAAGCTACATTTTAAACTGCTTTGCTTTGTGTTCATTCTACTTAAAGAGTTGAGCCTATGTTTTGATTCAGCAGTTTAGAAACACACTTCGTGTAGAATCTGAAAAGGGACATTTCACACTGAACCGAGGCCTATGGTGATAAGTCAAATATCTCACAATACAAACTAATGGGAAGCTATTTGTGAAACTGCTTTGCGACGTGCACATTCACCTTCCAGATATTAACTTCTGTTTGGATTCAGCAGCTCAGACACTCTCTTTGTGTCAAATATAAAAACAGATATTTCCAACACCATCCTGGGCTATTGGGGGTATCTTGAAAGAATGGCATTAAAACCTGGAAGCAAACTATATTTTAAACTGCTTTGCTGTGTGTTCATTCAACTCAGAGAGTTTAACCTGTATTTTGATTCATCAGCTTACAGACACACATTATGTAGAATCTAGAAAGGGACATTTTAGACTAAATGGAAGATTATGGTGGAAAGTCAAATATCTCATAATAAAAACGAATGGGAAGCTGTTTGTGAAACAGCTTGGTGACGTGTACATTCACCTTACAGAGTTTAACTTATGTTTGGATTCAGCAGCTGAGAAACATTCTTTGTGTATATTATAAAAACAGATATATCCAATATCACCCTGGGCTGTGAGGAATCCTGAAAGACTGGCTACAAAACCCTTGAAGTAAGCTATATTTTAAATTTCTTTGATGTGTGTTCGTTCAACTCAGAGAGTTGAAGCTATGTTTTGATGCAGCAGTTTAGAGACACACTTTGTGTAGAATCTAGAAGGGGACATTTCAGACTGAATGGAGTCCTGTGGTTGAAAGTCAAATATCTCTCAATACAAACTAATGGGAAGCTATTTGTGAAACCGCTTTGCAATGTGTGCATTCACCTTCCAGACTTTAATTTATATATGTATTCAGCAGGTGAGAAACACTCTTTGTGTAGAATCTATAAACAGATATTTCTAATGCCACCCTGGGCTATTGGGAATCCTCAAATACTGGCTTTAAAACTGGGAAGCATGTGAGATTTTCAACTGCTTTGGTTTGTGTTCATCCAACTCATAGAATTGAAGCAATGTATCGATTCAGCAGTTTAGAAATACACTGCATATAGAATCTCGAAATGAATATTTCAGACTGATTGGAGCCCTAAGGTGGAAAGTCAAATATCTCATAACGAAAACCAGTTGAACCTATTTGAGAAACTGCTTTGCAATTGGTACATTTACCTTCCAGAGTTTAACTTATGTTTGGATTCAGCAGCTGATAAACACTCTTTGTTTAGAATCTAAAAACAGATATTTCCAACAGCACCCTGGGCTATGGGGGAATCCTGAAAGACTGGCTTTAAATCCTATGAGCAAGTATATTTTAAACTACTTTGCTGTGTGTTGGTTCAAATAATGGAATTGAACTTATAGTTTGATTCAGCAGTTTAGAAAGACACTTCATGTCAAATCTAGAAAGGCACATTTCAGACTGAATGGAGGCCTATGGTGGCAAGACAAATATCTCACAATAAAAACTTATGGGAAGCTATTTGTGAAACTGCTTTGTGATGTGTCCATTATCCTTCCAGAGTTTAGCTTATGTTTGGATTCAGCAGCTGAGAAAAACTCTTCGTGTAGAATGTAAAAACAGATATTTCCAATGCCACCCTGTGTTATGGGGGAAATCAGAAAGACTGGCTTTAAAACCTGGAAGCAAGCTATATTTTAAACTGCTTTGCGGTGTGTTCGTTCAACTATGAGAGTTGACTCTATTTTTTCTTTCAGCAGTTTAAAAACACACTTTGTGTAGAATCTAGAAAGGGATATTTCAGACTGAATGGAGGCCCATAGTGCAATGTCAAATATCTCATGATAAAAACTAATAAGAAGCTATTTTTTGAAACTGCTTTGTGATGTGAGCATAAATTTTCCACTGTTTAATTTACATTTGGATTCATCAGCTGAGAAACACTCTTTGTTTAGAATCTAAAAGCAGGTATTTCCAATGCCACCCTGGGCTATGGGGGAATACAGAAAGACTGGCTTTAAAACCTGGGGGCAGGCTATATTTTGAACTGCTTTGCTGTGTGGTTTGATTCAGCAGTTTAGAAACACACTTCATGGAGAATCTAAAAGGGACATTTCAGACTGAATGGATGCCTATGGTGGAAAGTCAAATATCTCACAATAAAAATGAATGGGAAGCTGTTTGTGAAACCACTTTGCAATGTGTGCATTCACCTTCCAGATTTTATGTTATGTTTGAATTCATCAGCTGAGAAACAGTCTTTGGGTAAAATAAAACATATATTTCCAATGCTACCCTGGGTAATGGGGGAATCCCACAGAACTGGCTTTAAAACCTGGATGACACCTATAATTTAAATGGCTTTGCTGTGTATTCATTCAACTCAGAGATTTGAACCTTGTTTTGATGCATCAGTCGAGAAATACACTTCATGTTGAATACAGAATGGGACATTTTACACTGTTTGGAGGCATAATGTGGAAAGTCAAATATATCACAATGAATACTAATTGGAGCTGTTTGTGAAACTGCTTTGTGATGGGTGCATTCACCTTCCAGAGTGTAACTTATGTTTGGATTCAGCAACTGAGAAAACCTCTTCGTGTAGAATGTAAAAACAGATATTTCTAATGCCACCCTGTGGAATGGGAATATACTGAAAGACTGGTTTAAAACCTGGAATCAAGCTATATTTTAAACTGCTTTGCTATGTGTTCATTCAACTATGAGAGCTGACCGTAAGTTTCCTTTCAGCAGTTTAAAAACACACTTCATGTAGAATCTAGAAAGGGACATGTCAGACTGAATGGAGGCCTAAGGAAGAAAGTCCAATATCTTATAATAAAAACTAATGGGAAGCTGTTTGTCAGACTGCTTTGCAATGTGTGCATTAACCTTCCAGAGTTTAACTTATATTTGGATTCTGCAGCTGAGAAATATTCTTTGCGTAGAATCTAAAGACAGATTTTTTTTCCACTCCATTCTGGGTTATGGGGGAATTCCAAAAGACTAGCTTTAAAACCTAGAAGCAAGCTATCTTTAAACTGCCTTTCTCTGTGTTCGTTCAACACAAAGCAAGTCAAGTATCTCACAGTAAACACTAATGGGAAGTTATATGTGAAACTGCTTTGCAATATGTGCATTCATCTTCCAGTTTTACTTATATTTGGATTCAGCAGCTGAGAACCTATGTGTTGATTTAGCAGTTTAGAAATGCACTTCATGTAGAATATAGAGAGGGACATTTCACACTGAATGGAGGATTATGGTGGAAAGTCAAATATCTCACAGTAAAATCTAAAAGGAATCTATTTGTGAAACTGCTTATGAGATGTGCATTTGCCTTCCATATTTTAACTCACATTTGGATTCAGTTGCTGAGAAACATTCTTTGTGTAGAATCCAAGAACAGATATTTCCAACACCACCCTAGACTATAGGCGAATCCCAAAATACCATCTTTTAAACCTGGAAGCCAGCTATATTTTAAACTGCTTTGTTGTGTTTTCATTCAACTCAGAGAGTTGAACCTATGTACCGATTGAGCAGTTTAGAAACACACTGTGTGAATTATCTAGAAACAGACATTTCTGACTGAATGGAGGCCTATGGTGGAAAGTCAGGTATCTCACTATAAAAACTAATGGTAGGCTGTTTGTGAAACTGCTTTGCAATATGTGCATTCAACTTCCAGCATTTCACTTATATTTGGATCAGCATCTGAGAAATACTTTTTTTAGAATCAGAAAACAGATATTTCCAACTCCACCCTGGGCTATGGGGGAATCCCAAAAGACTGCCTTTTAAACCTGGAAGCCAGCTATATCTTAAACTACTTAGCTGTGTTATGGTTCAAATCATGAACTATTTGTGAAACAGTTTTGTGATGTGTGCATTCACCTTCCAGAGTTTAATTTATGTTTGTATTCAGCACCTGAGAAGCACTCTTTGTGTAGAATCTAAAAACAGTTACTTCCAACCCCACACTGGGATATGGAGGAATCCCGAAAGACTGGCTTTAAACCTGTAAGCAATCTATATTTTAAATTGCATTGCTGTGTGTTTGTTCAACTCAGATAGTTGAACTTATATTTTGATTCAGCAGTTTAGAAACTCACTTCGTGTAGAATCTAGAAAGGATCATTTCACACTGAATGGAAGTATATGGTTGAAAATCAAGTATCTCACAGTAAACACTAAAGGAAAGTTATTTGTGAAACTGCTTTGTGATATGTGCATTCACCTTCCGGAGTTTAACTTATGTTTGGATTCAGCAGCTGAGAAACACTATTTGTGTATAATTTTAAAAAGATTTTTCCAACGCCACCCTGGTCTGTGGAGTAATCCTGAAAGACTGGTTTTAAAACTTGCAAGCAAGTTGTGTTTTAAACTGATTTGCTGTGTGTTCAATCAACTCAGAGAGTTGAACCTATGTACTGATTCAGCAGTTCAGAAACACACTTCCTGTAGAATCTAGAAAGGGATATTTCAGATTGAATGGGGCCTACAGTAGAAAGTGTCTCACAAAAATACTAATGGGAAGCTATTTGTGAAGTAGCTTTGTGATGTGTGCATTCATATTTCAGAGATTAACTTATTTTTGTATTCAGCAGCAGAGAAACCCTCTTTGTGTAGAACCTAAAAACAGATATTTCAAACCCCACCATGGGATATAGGGGAATCCAAAAAGACAGGCTTTAAAACCTGGAAGCAAGTTATATTCTAAAATGCTTTGCTGTTTATTCTTTGAACTCAGAGATTTGAACCTATGTATTGATTCAGCAGTTTAGAAACACACTTCATGTGGAATCTAGAAAGGGTCATTTCAGACAGAATGGAGGCCTATGGTAGAAAGTCTAATATCTCACAATGAAAACTAATGGGAAGCTGCCTGTGAAAGCACTTTGCAATGAGTGCATTCACTTTCCAGATTTTAACTTATGTTTGGATGCAGCAGCTGACAAACACTCTTTGTGTAGTATCTAAAAACAGATTTTTCCAGTGCAACCCTGGGAAATGGGGAATCCTGAAAGACTGGCTTTAAAAGTTGTAAGCAAGCTATTTTTTAAACTGCTTTGCTGTGCATTGGTTCACCTCAGAGAGTGAAACCTATGTTTTGATTCAGCAGTTTAGAAAGACACTTCCTGTAGAATCTAGAAAGGGACATTTCAGACTGAATGGAAGCCTATGGTGGAAAGTCAAATATCTCACTATAAAAACTAATGGGAGGCTGTTTCTGAAACTGCTTTGCCATGTGTGCATTCACTTAACTTTTACTTATGCTTTGATTCATCAGCTGAGAAACACTCTCTGTGTAGAATCTAAGAAAATATATTTCCAAAGCCACCCTGGGCTATGAGGGAATCCTGAAAGAATGGCTTTAAAACCTGGAAGCAAGCTATATTTTGAACTGCTTTGCTGTGTATTCATTCAACTCAGAGCCTTGAACATACCTTTTGATTCAGCATTTGAAAAACACACTTCACACACTTCACAATGAATCTAGAAAGAGACATTTCAGACTGAATGGAGAACCATAGTGGAAAGTCAAATGTCTCACAATAAAAGCTAATGGGAAGCTATTTGTGAAACTGCTTTGTAATGTGTGCCTTTGCCTTCCAGAGTTTAACTTATGTTTGGATTTAGCACTTGAGAAACACTCTTTATGTAGAATCTAAAAACAGATTTTTCCAGCTTCTATCTGGGCTACAGAGTAATACCAAAGGACTGACTTTAAAAGCTGAAAGCAAGCTATATTTGAAACTACTTTTCTGTGTGTTCATTCAACTCAGAGGGCTGAACCTATGTTTTGATTCAGCAGTTGGGAAACACACTTTGTGTAGAATCAAGAAGGATGCATTTTAGACTGCATGGATTTCTATGGTTGAAATTCAAATATCTGACAATAAAAACTAAGGGCAGCTATTTGTGAAACTGCATTGTGATGGTTGCATTCAGCTTCCAGAGGTTATCACATGTTTGGATTCAGCACCTGAGAACCACTCTTTGTGTGAAATCTAAAAACTGATATTTCAAATGTCATCCTGAGTTATGGGATAATCCTGAAAGACTGACTATAAAAGCTGGAAGCAAGCTATATTTTAAATAGCTTTGCTGCATGTTTGTTCAACTCAGAGAGTTAAACCAGTATTTTAATTCCGCAGTTTAGAAGCACATTTTGTGTAGAATCTGGAAAGGGATATTTTAGACTGAATGGAGTCATATGGTGAAAAGACAAATATCTTAAATAAAAAGTAAAGGGGAAGCTATTTGTGAGACTACTTTGTGATGTATGCATTCACCTTCCAGAGTTTAACTTATGTTTGGATTCAGAAGCTGAGAAACACTGTTTGTGTAGAATCTAAAAACAGATATTTCTAATGCTACCCTGTTCTATGGGGGTAACCTGAATGACTGACTTTTAATCCTGAAAACAAGCCCTTTGTGAAATTGCTTTGCTTTGTGTGGATTCACCTCAGAAAGTTGAACCTATATTTTGATTCAGTACTTGAGAAACACACTTCGTGTAGAATCTAGAGAGGGAAATTTCAGACTGAATAGAGACTTATGGTGAAAAGACAAATATCTTACAATAAAAAGTAAGGGGAAGCTATTTGGGAAACTGCTTTGAGATGTGTGGATTCACCTTCCAAAGTTTAACTTATGTTTGTATTCAGCAGCTGAGAAACACTCTTTGTGTAGAATTTACAAACAGTTATTTCCTAGTCTACCATGATCCATGGAGGTAAACCCAATGACTGGCTTTTAATCCTGGAAGCAAGCTCTCTGTGAAACTGCTTTGCTTTGTGTGTGTTCACCTCAGAGAGTTGAACATATGTTCTGATTCTGCAGTTGAGAAACACACTTAGTGTAGAATCTAAAAAGGGATATTTCAGACTGAATGCAGGCCTATGGTGAAAGGAAAAATATCTTACAGTATACCCTAAGGGGAAGCTATTTGTGCAACTGCTTTGCAATGTGTGCATTCATCTTCCAGAATTTAACTTACGTTTGGATTCAGCAGCTGAGAAACACTCTTTGTGTAAAATCTAAAAACAGATATTTCCAAGGCTACCCATGCCTATGAAGGTAACATGAATGACTGGCTCTTATCCTGGAAGCAAGTTCTCTGAAACTGCTTTGCTCTGGGTGCGTTCAACTAAGAGGCTTGTGCCTACCTTTTCATTCAGCACTTCAGAAACATACTTTGTTTAGAATCTACAAAGGGATATTTCAGACTAAATGGAGGCCTGTAGTGAAAAGGTGAATATCTCACAATAAAAACTAGGCAGACTATATTTGTGAAACTGCTTTGTTATGTGTACATTCACCTTCCAGATTTTAACTGATGTTTGTATTCAGCAGCTCAGAAAGATTCTTTGTGTAGAATCTAAAAACAGATATTTCCAATGAAACCACAGCCTATGGGAAAAAAACAGAAAGAATGACTTTGAAACACAGAAGAAAGATATCTTTGAAACTGCTTTGCATTGCGTCCTTTCAAACTCAGAGCTGAATGTACATTTTGTATCAGCAGCTTAGAAACACACTTCATGTAAAATCTAGAAAGGGACATTTCAGACTGAATGGAGGCCGATAGTGAAAAGACAAATATCTCACAATAAAAACTAAAAGGAAGCTATTTGTGAAACCCACTGGCAATGTGTGCATTCATCTGCAAGAGATTAACTGAGGTTTGTATTCAGCAGCTTACAAATACTCTTTTTGAATTTCCGAAGAGATATTTCCCAGGAAACAATGGCCAGTGGGAAAACAAGAAAGACTCTCTTTGAAACCCATAGGAAAGATATCTGTGAAATTATCTTACTGTGTGTCTGTTCAACTCAGAGAGTTGAATTATGTTTTGATTCAGCAATTTAGAAACACACTTCGTGTAGAATCTAGAAACAGACGTTTAAAACTGAATGGAGGTTTATGGTGAAAATTCAAATATCTCAATTAAAACTAAATGGAAGCTATTTGTGAAACTGTTTTGCAATATGTGCATTCATCTGTCAGAGTGCAACTGATGTTTGTATTCAGCAGCTTAGAAAAACCCTTTTTGTAGAATCTAAAAACAGATCTTTCCAACTAAACTCCAGCCTATGGAAAAAAACAGAAAGACTGGCATTGAAGCCGAGAAGAAAGATATCTTTGAAACTGCTTTGCTGTGTGTCTGTTCAACTCAGAGAACTGAATTATGTTTTGAATCAGTAGTTTAGAAACACTGTTTATGTAGAATCTAGAAAGGGACATTTCAGACTGAATTGAGGAATATGGTGAAAAGAAAAATATGTCACAAGATAAACTAACAGGAAGCATTTTGTCAAACTGATTTGCAGTGTGTGCATTAACCTTCCAAAGGTTAACTGATGCTTATATTCAGTCTCTTAGAAACACTTCGTGTAGTTTTTAAAAACAGATATTTCCAATGAATCCTGGGCCTAAGGGAAAAAACAGAAAGACTGTCTTTGAAAGTCAGAGGAAAGATATCTTTGAAACTGCTTTACTGTGTGTTCATTCAACTTAGAGTGTTAAACCTGTTTTGATTCAGCAATTTAGGAATACACTTCTGGTAGAATCTAGAAAGGGACATTTCAGATTGAAGGGAGGTCTGAGGTGAATAAACAAATATCTCACAATAAAAATTAAAGGGAAGCTGTTCGTGAAACTCCTTTGCAATGTGTGCATTCAGCTTCCAGAGCTTAACTGATGTTTTTATTCAGCAGCTTAGAAACACCCTTGTGTAGAATGTAAAAACTGACATTTCAAATGAAACCTAGGCTGATGGGAAAAACAAGAAAGACTGGCTTTGAAACCCAAAGGAAACATATCTGTGAAACTGCTCTGCTGTGTGTCGGTTCAACTAGTAGAGATTGATCTATGTTTTCTGAACAGTTTTGAAACACACTTCATGTAGAATCTAGAAAGGACCCTTTCAGACTGAATGGAGGCCTATGGTGAAAAGAAAAATATGTCACAGTAAAAACTAAAAGGAAGCTATTTGTGAAACTGCTTTGAAATTTATGCATTCACCTTAAAGAGTGTAACTGATGTTTGTATTCAGCAACTTAGGAGCACTCTTTGTATAGAATCTAAAAACAGATATTTCCAACAAAATGCTGGACTATGGGAAAAACCAGAAAGATTGGCTTTGAAACACAGAGGAAAGATATATTTGAAAATGCTTTGCTGTATGTCCTTTCAACTCAGAGAGTAGAACCTATGTTTTTATTCAGTAGTATAGAAACACACTTCATGGAGAATCTAGAAGGGGATATTTCAGACTAAATGGAGGCCTTTGATGAAAAGACAAATATCTCACAATAAAAACTTAAAAGAAGCTATTTGTGAAACTGCTTTGCAATGTGTGCATTCAACTTACAGAGCTTAAGTGATGTTTGTACTCAGCAGCTTAGAAACACTCTTTATGTAGAATCTAAAAACAAATATTTACAATGAAATCCTGGCCCATTTAAAAAACCAGAAAGACTGGCTTTGAAACCCAGAGGAAAGATATCTTTGAGTCTGCATGCTGTGTGTCCGTTCAACTCAGAGAGTTGAAACTATGTTTTATTTCAGCAGTTTAGAAACACCCTTCATGTAGAATCTGGAAAGGCACATTTCACACTGAATGGAGGCCTATGGTGAAGAGACAAATATCACACACACGAAAACAAAATTAAAAGGAAGAGATTTGTGAAACTGTCTTTCAGTGTGGGCATTCACCTTCCAGAGTTTAACTGATGTTTGTAATCACCAGCTTAGAAACACTCTTTGTGTAGTATCTAAAAACAAATATTGCCAACGACAACCTAGCTATGAGGAAAACTGGAAAGACTGGTTTTGAAACTAAGAGGTAATATACTTTGAAACTGCTTTGTTGTGCATGCATTCAACTAAGAGAGTTGAATCTATATTTTGATTCACTACTTTAGAAACAAACTTCGGGTAGAATCTAGAAGGGGACATTTCAGACTGAATGGAGGCCTATGGTAAAAAGACATATATCTCACAATAAGAACTAAAAAGAAGCTATTTGTGAATCTGCTTTGCCATGTGTGCATTCATCATCTAGAGTTTAACTGAAGTTTGTATTCAGCAGCTTAGAAACATTCTTTGTGTAAAATTTCAAAAGAGGTATTTCCAAGAAAACCTGACCTATGGGAAAAAACAGAAAGACTGGCTTTGAGACACAGAAGAAAGATATCTTTGGAACTGCTTTGCTGTGTGTCCATTCAACTCAGAGAGTTGAACCTGTTTTGATTCAGCAGTTAAGAAGCACACTTCATGAAGGATCCAGAAAGAGACATTTCAGACTGAATGAAGGCATATGGTGAAAAGAAATATCTTACAAGAAAAACTAAAAGGAATCTATTTGTGAAACTGATTTGCAACTGGTGCATTCAACTTCCAGAGCTTAACTTATGTTGGTATTCATCAGCTTAGAAACATCCTTTGTGGAGAATCTGAAAACAGATAATTCCAATGAAATCTGGATCAATGGGAAAATCCAGAAAGAATAGCTTGTTAACACACATGAAAGATATCTTTGAAACTGCTTTACTGTGTGTCTGCTAAACTCAGACAGGTTAACCTATGTTTTGATTCAGCAGTTTAGAAAGACACTTTTTGTAGAATCTAGAAAGGGACATTTCAGACTGAATGGAGGCCTATGTGAAAAGGCAAATATCTCAAAACAAAAACTAAAGGAAGCTATTTGTAAAACTGCTTTGCAATGTGTGCATTCATGTTACATATTTTAACTGATGTTTGTATTCAGCAGCTTAGAAACACTTGTTATGTTGAATTTGAAAAGAGATATTTCCAAGGAAATCCTAGCCTGTGGGAAAAACCAGAAAGTCTAGCTTTGAAACCCAGAGAAAGTATAGATTTGAAACATCTTTGCTGTGTGTCAGTTTGACTCAGAGATTTGAACCTATGTTTTGGTTCAACAGTTTAGAAACACATGTCATGTAGAATCTAGAAAAGGAAATTTCAGAGTGAAAGGAGGCCTATGGTGAAAAGATAAATATCTCACAATAAAAACTAAAAGGAATCTATTTTTGAAACTGATTTGAAATGTGTGCATTCACTTTCCAGAGTTTAACTGATAGTGGTATTCAGCGTCTTAGAAACACCATTTGTGTAGATTCTAAAAACAGATGTTTCAAATGAATTCTGTGCCAATGGGAAAAACCCAAAAGAGTGGCTTTTTAACCCAGAGGAAAGATATCTTTGAAACTGCTTTGCTGTGTGTCCATTCAACTCAGAGGGCTGATCATATGTTTTGATTCAGCAGTTCAGACACACACATCATGTAGAATCAAGAAAGGCATATTTTGGACTGAATGGAGGCCTATGGTGAAAAGGCAAATATCTCACAATAAAAACTAAAAGGAAGCTATTTGTGAAACCGATTTGTGATGTGTGCATTCACTTTCCAGAGTTTAACTTTTGCTTCATTCAGCAGCTAAGAAACACTCTTTATGTAGATTTTAAAAACAGATACTGCCAATGAAACCCTGGCCAATGGGAAAAACAAGAAAGACTGGCTTTGAAACTAAGAGTAAAGATATCTTAGAATGTGCTTTTCTGTGCATTTGTTCAACTCACAGAGTTGAACCTATATTTTGATTCAGTAGTTTAGAAACACACCTCAGGTAGAATCTAGAAAGGGACAGTTCAGACTGAATGGAGTCCCATGGTAAAATGACAAATATCTCACAATAAAAACTAAAAGGAAGCTAACTGTGAAACTGCTTTGCAATGTGTGCATTCACCTTCCAGAGTTTAACTGATGTTTTTATTCACCATCTTAGAAACTCTCTTTTTCTAGAATCTTAAAAAAGATGTATCCAGTGAAAACCCAGCCTCTGAAATAAAACAGAAAGACTAGCTTTGAAATCCAGAGGAAATACATATTTGAAACTGCTTTGCTGTGGGTTCATTCAGCTCAGAGAGTTGAACCTATGTTTTGATTCAGCAGTTGAGAAACACACTTCGTGTAGAATGTAGAAAAAGACATTTAAGACTGAATGGAGGCCTATGGAGAAAAGAAAAAGAAATCACAATAAAAACTAAAAGGAAGATATTCATGAAACTTCCTTACAATATGTGCATTATCTTCCAGAGATTAACTGATATTTGTATTCAGCAGCTTAGAAACACTCTTTGTGTAGAATCTAGAAACAAATATTTCCAACGAAACCCTGGCCTATGGGAAAAACCAGAGACAATCTTCGAAACTAAGAGTAAAGGTATCTTTTAATCTCCTTTACTGTGTGTTGGTTCAACTCAGAGTTGAACCTATGTTTTGATTCAGCAGTCTAGAAAAGCATTTCACGTAGCATCTAGAAAGGGACATTTCAGACTGAATGGAGGCCTACAGTGAAAAGACAAATAACTCACAGTAAAAACTAAAAAGAATCTTCATGAAACTGTTTTGCAATGAGTGCATTCACCTTCCAGAGATTAACTGATATTTGTATTCAGCAGCATAAAAACACTATTTGTGTAGGCTCTGAAAACAGATATTTCCAATGAAAACCTTTCCTATGGGAAAAACCAGAAAGACTGGCTTTTTAATCAAGAGGAAAGATATCTTTGAAACTACTTTGCTGTGTGTCCATTCAACTCAGAGTTTAACTTATGTTTTGATTCAACAATTTAGAAACACACTTCATGTAGAATCTAGAAAAGGTCATTTCAGACTGAATGTTGGCCTTTGGTGAAAACACAAATATCTCACAATAAAAAGTAAAAGGAAGCTATTTGTAAAACTGCTTTGCAATGTGTATGTTCACTTTCCAGAGTTTAACTGATGTTTGTATTCAGCAGCTTAGCAACATTCTTTGTGTGGAATTTAAAAACAGATACTACCAAGGAAACCCTTGCCTATGGAAAAAATCAGAAAGACTGGCTTTGAAACAAGAAGAAAACATATCATTGAAATGGCTTTGTTGTGTGTTTGTTCAACTCAGATACTTGAACCTATGTCTTGATTCAGGAGTTATGAAACACACTGTGTGAAGAACCTAGAAAGAGACATTTCAGACTGAGTGGAATCCTATAGTTAAAAGACAAATATCTCACAATCAAAACTAAAAGGAAGCTATTTGTGAAATGCTTTGAAATGTGTGCATTCACCTGAAAGAGTTTAACCAATGTTTGTATTCAGCAGCTTAGAAGCACTCTCTGTATAGAATCTAAAAACAGATATTTCCAACAAAACCCCAGACTATGGTGAAAACCAGAAAGACTGGCTTTGAAACACAGAGGAAGGATATCTTTGAAACTACTTTGCTGTGTGTTTATTCAACTCAGATAGTTGAACTTATGTCTTGATTCAGCAGTTGCGAAACTCACTTTGTGAAGAATCTAGAAAGAGATATCAGACTGAATGGAGGCCTATGGTGAAAAGAAAAATATCCCACAATCAAAACTAAAAGGAAGCTATTTGTGAAACTGCTTTGCAATGTATACATTCACCTTGAAGAGTTTAACTGACGTTTGTATTCAGCAAATTAGAAACATTCTTTGCATAGAATCTATAAACAGATATTTCCAATCAAACCCTGGCCAATGGAAAAAACAGAAAGAATGGCTCTTCAACCCAGAGGAAAGATGTCTTTGAAACTGATTTACTGTGTGTCCGTTCAACTCAGAGGGTTGAACCTTTGTTTTGATTCAGCAGTTTAGAAACACACATTTTGCAGAATCTAGAATGATACATTTTTGACTGAATGGAGGCCTATGGTGAAAAGATAAATATCTCACAATAAAAACTAAAAGGAAGCTATTTGTGAAACTGATTTGCAATGTATACATTCACCTTCAAGAGTTTAACTTTTGTTTGTATTCAGCAGCAAATAAACACTCTTTGTGTAGGTTTTATAAACAGATATTGCCAATGAAACCCTGGCCTATGGGATAAACAAGAAAGCCTGGTTTTGAAACAAAGAGTAAAGATATCTTAGAATCTGCCTTTCTGTGTGTTCATTCAACTCATAGAGTTGAATCTGTTTTGATTCAGTAGTGTAGAAACATACGTCAGGTAGAATCTAGAAAGGGATATTTCAGACCGAATGGAGTCCTATGGTAAAATGACAAATATCTCAAAATAAAAACTAAAAGGCAGATATTTGTGAAACTGCTTTTCAATGTGTGCATTCACCTTCCAGAGTTTAACTGATATTTTTATTCTCCAACTTAGAAAAACTCTTTGTCTCGAATCTTAAAACAGATGTTTCCAACGAAAGCCTGGCATACAAAACAAAAACAAAAACAAAAAACAGAAACACTGACTTTGAAACCCAGAAGGAATATGTCTTTCAAACTGCTTTGCTGTGTGTCCGTTCAACTCAGAGAGTTGAATCTATGTTTTGAATCAGCAGTTTAGAAACACACTTCGTGTAGAACTTAGAATGGGACATTTCAGACAGAATGGAGGTTTACGGTGAAAATTCAAATATCCCACAACAAAAACTAAAGGAAGCTATTTGTGAAACTCCTAAGGGTTTCAAATTCAGTCTTTCTGTTTTTTCCCATAGGCCAGGGTTTCGTTGGAATTATTTACTTTTACATTCTAGAGTGTTTCCAAGCTGCTGAATACAAACATCAGTTAAATTCTAGAGGGTGAATGCACATATTTCACAGCAGTTTCATAAATAGCTTCCATTAATTTTCATTGTGAGATATTTGTCTTTTCACCATAGGCCTCCATTCAGTCTGAAAGGTCCCTTTCTGGATTCTACATGACGTTAGTTTGTAAACTAATGAATCAAAACATAGGCTCAACTCTCTGAGTTGAATGATCACACAGCAAAGTAATTTCAAATATACATTTCCTCTGTGTTTCAAAGTCAATCTTTCTGTTTTTTCCCATAAGCCAGGGTTTCATTGAAAATACCTGTTTTTAGATTCTACACAAACAGTGTTTCTAAGCTGCTGAATACAAACATCCGTTAAACTCTGGAAGGTTTATGCAAACATTGTAAAGCAGTTTCACAAATATCTTCAGTTTAGTTTTATTATGAGACATTTTTCTTTTCACCATAGGCTCCATTGTGTCTGAAATGTCCTTTTCTAGATTCTAGATTCTACACAAAGTTTGTTTTTAAACTGCTGATTTGAGACAAAGCTTCACCTCTATGAGTTGAACAAACATACAGCAAAGCAGTTTCACAGAAATTTTTCCTCTTCATTTCAAAGACAGTCTTTCTCATTTTTCCCATAGGCTGGCATTTCATTAGAAGTGTCTGTTTTTAGATTCTACATAAAGACTGTTTTTGACCTGCTGAATACAATCATAAGTTAAACTCTGGAAAGTGAATGTACACATTGCAAAGCAGTTTCATAAATAACATCCTTTTATTCTTTGTTGTGATATTTGAAATTTCACCATAAACCTCCATTCATTCTGAAATGCCCCCTTCCAAATTCTACATAAAGTGTGTTTTTAAACTGTTGGTTCGAAACATGGGTTCAACCCTCTGAGTTGAATGGATACACAGCAAAACAGTTTCAAAGACATCTTTCCTCTGGGTTTCAAACCAGTCTTTCTTGTTGTTCCCATAGGCCGGGGTTTCATTGGAATGATATGCTTTTAGATTCTACACAAAGAGTGATTCTAATCTGCTGAATACAAACATCAGTTAAACTCTGGAAGGTGAATGCACACATTGCAAATCAGTGTCACAAACAGCTTCCTTTAATTTTCACTGTGAGATATTTGTCTTTTCGCCACAGGCCTCCATTCAGTCTGAAATGTCCCTTTCTAGATTCTACACAAAGTGTGTTTCTAACCTTCTGAATCAAAACATAAGTTAAACCCTCTGAGCTGAACAAACACACAGCAAAGCAGTTTCAAACATTTCTTTCCTCTTAGTTTCAAAGTGTGTCTTTCCGGGTTTTCCCATAGGCTGGGGTTTCCTTTGAAATATCTGTTTTTAGATTCTACAAAAAGAGAGTTTCTGAGCTGCTGAATACAAACATCAGTTAAAGTCTGGAAGGTGAGCCCACATATTGCTAAGCAGTTTCACAAATAGCTCCCTTTTAGTTTTTATTGTGAGATATTTGTCTTTTTACCATTGGCCTCCATTTAATCTAAAATGTCCCTTTCTAGATGCTACCTGAAGTGTGTTTCTAAACTGCTGAACCAAAACATAAGTTCAACCCTCTTAGTTCAATGAAATCCCAGTAAAGCAGTTTCAATGATATCATTCCTCTTCGATTCAAAGACAGTCTTTCTCATTTTTCCCATAGGCCCGTGTTTCATTGGAAGTATCTCTTTTTAAAATCTACCCAAAGAATGTTTCTTAGCTACTGAACACAAACATCAGTTAAATTTTAGACAGTTAATGCACACATTGCAAAGCAGTTTCACAAATAACTTCCTTTTACTCTTTATTTTGAAAGAGTTGTATTTTCACCATTGGCCTCCATTCAGTCTGAAATGTCCCTTTCTAGATTCTACACGAAGTGTGTTTTTAAACTGCCGAATCAAAACATAGGTTCAACTCTCTGAGTTTAATGGACACACAGTAAAGTTGTTTCAATGATATCTTTCCTCTGGGTTTCAAAGCCAGTTTTTCTGTTTCTTCCATAAGCCGGGGTTTCATTGGAATTATTTGCTTTTAGATTCTACACAAAGAGTGTTTCTAAGCTGCTGAATATAAACATCCATTAAACTCTGGAATGTGGATGTGGTCATTGCAAGAAAGTTTCACAAAAACCTTCTTTTTAGTTTTCATTGTGAGATATTTGTCTTTTCACCGTAGACCTCCATTCTGTCTGAAATGTCAATTCTGGATTCTACACGAAGTGGGTTTAAACCACTGAGTCAAAACCTAGGTTCAACTCTCTGAGTTGCAGAGACCACAGCAAAGCAGTTTCAGAAATGTCCTTCACAGAGTCACATATTCACAGTTTGACAGATATATGAGTTTCAAAGACAGTCTTTCTGGTTTTTCTCATAGGCTAGGGTTTCATTAGAAATATCTGTTTTCAGATGCTACACAAAGAGTCATTTTAAGTTGCTGAATACCATCATCAGTTAAACTCTGGAAGGTGAATGCACACATTGCAAAGCAGTTTTGTAAATAGATTTCTTTGAGTTTTTATTGTGAGACATTTGAATATTCACCATAAAACTCCATTCAGGCTGAAATTGCCCTTCCTAAATTCCATACGAAGTGTGTTTCTAAACTGCTGGTTCTGAATATAGGTTCAACTCTCTGAGTTGAATGGACACACAGCAAAGCAGTTTCAAAGATATCTTTCCTCTTAGTTTCAAAACCAGCATTTTAATTTTTCCCATAGGCCAGTTTCATTGGCAATATGTGTTTTTAAATTCTACTCTGTCAGCCAAAATATTCACTGCCTGAACACATGTTCCCTAGGAGCAGAGGAGCCACTTGGCCCTCAAGAATGAGAAAGAAGGGCAGGTGAATTTCAGTACTGCCTTGTGGAGAGGGCAAAGCCGAGCCAGCCTGAGAGAGTGTCTCTATCCAACATGATGATTGAAGCCCAGAGCAACATGATCATCGTACCTGCCCAATCATCCCAAAACTGATTTGGAGAGGGAAAATGGACATGAAATGCATCTCCACAATGTTTCCTCCTGCTGCACTAGGGAGCGTTCTTTGTTGTAGACACTGAGCCAGACCAAGAAACCTCTACAGAGAAAGGGGGAGGACAGAGCCTAGGCCAGAGTCAAGGCCAAATACAGAACAATGCTACCTCTTGTGAATCCACGAGGAGGTGCCAAATTGTTGACTTGACCAAAAAGGCAATCCTTGGTGTGACAGAGATGCTTTCTACATAATGTCCTTGGAATCCTCTTCTGGCCCTGTGTTGAGCTGTGGCTAGATTTTTCAGTGAGGGCAAAGGCCAGGGAAGTGAGAACCATCTTCTTTGAGGTCGCTGCACAGCCTTCTAGCAGGTGGACAGTGAGCTGTGGTGTGGCTTTTGTCCATGGCTGGGGGATGTGATCACCTTGGTCCTAAGAAAGAGGCTGCTCAGGTTTGGGAGGTGACTGAAACCCATGTTGGTCCAATGCAGTTCCCTCCCCACATTGCCCAGGCCATCACAAATGCCAGCTGGAACGGCCAGGGAAATAAGTGATGACCAGCCACACCACACATGCAGAGACACAGGGAGAGGCTCAGCAAAGAGAGGCCATCATGCAAGAAACCACTCTCCAGTGCACAGGGCACACAAGTCCCAACACACACACACACATAGACACACACATGCAGCAAGTCAGAAAGAGAGGGAACAGAAAAGAGAGAGAGAAACCAGAGAGAGATATACAGGTGCACACACACACAAACAACACCCCTTCCACATACACAGAGACACAGCAGTGGCACGTTATCACTCATGCCTAGGCAGCACCTGAAGCTGCAGGTACCTGTTGTACACCACTACACCCTTGGGTGAGAGTGCAGCCAATAGGCACACAGGCAGAGGTGTTCTGGAGATGACCAGGGCATGACAACTGGGGAGACAAACCTGTACACAGTCAACAGAGACGTGAGACTGGGATTCTGCAATGATCCCTTGACACTCGCTCTGCCTGAAGTTTCTTCCTCCTAGCCCACCTTTGGCGATTCCTGGCCTCCGGAGACAATCCTGTGAATGTCCTGGTGAGGAGGGGCACCATATCTGACACACTGCCACAGGGGCTTCCTCCTTTGTGATATCTCCGGAACCCATCACCAGAGCAATGGTGAATATCACTATGATCCAAGGAGCCCTGAGTGCTTCATGCATGCACATTGGCATAGCTGATTTGTCTCGTGCCTGGATCCCAGAAGTCAGACTGCAGCCCCTTTAAGATATGGCTGCAGCAGAGGTGGCAGTGGAGAAAGCAGCAGCAAAACCAGTGGTCTTGGGGAGGCCTGAGAATGGAGCATGCACGAGACCAAGCCAGGGTAAAACCAATAGGACTCATGTCCTCAGGGCTTCCAGGAGTGAGAGGCTTTCTGCTTTGGCTCCTGGTGGAAGAGTAGATTCAGGGTGCTCGATGGGCTCTCCAGACTCTGCCTAGGATACCACTTAGGATCCCACTTGGGTAAGCAGGAATGAGATTACAATGGAGAGAGGTGGGAAGGCCTTCTCTGGGGCTCAGAAAGATCCCATGGGCCCCAAGGGTTGGTGCCCCACCCCGCCACCCAGCAGGTATTCCTGATGTAACCTCCCCTACACCAGAGAAAACCAAAACCTTTGGCTCACTCCCTGGCATCCATGGCAGCCAAAGGTTCAGTGCTTGAAGGCTTTTTCCCAAGGAGCAGAGGCACCATGTAGCCCACGAGCATGAGAGGAAGGGAAAGTGAATTGCAAAATCACCTTCTAGAGAGGGCAAAGGACACCCAGGCAGCCATCCAGTGGGACATGGAGACTGAGAGAGTGTCCCTGTCCCACACGGGGTTGGAAGACCAGAGCTCCATGATGATCACACCTGCCCAATCATCCAGAAACAGATTTGGAGGAGTAAACTGACATGAAACACATCACTACGAAGTTTCCCCCTGCTGAACTGGGGAGCATTCTTTCTTGAAGACACTAAGCCAGACCAAGAAGCCTCCACATAGAAATATGGAGGACAGAGCCTAGGGCAGATTCCAGGCCAAATACAGCACAATGCCACCTCCATGGGCATCCAGGTTGGGGGAGTGTCAAATGGCTGGGTGTGTGATGATCTTGGTCATAAGTAAGAGACCAATCAGGATGGGGAGGTGATTGAAACTTATGCTGGTTCAATGCTGCTCCCTCCCCATGTGGCCCAGACCTCCACAAAGGCCAGCTGGATCCACCAGAGAAACAACTGATGACCAACAACGTGACCCAACCAGAGACAAAGGGAGAGGCTTAGCAAAAGTGAGGCTGTCATTCAAGAAACCACCCTCCTGCACAAAGGCATCCCAACACACACACACACAAATACACACACACACACACACACACACACACACACACACAAATGCAGTGAGTCAAAAAGAGAGGGAGCAGGAAAGAAGACAGAAACCAGAGAGAGACATACAGGGGTACACACAGACAACAATCCTTCTACACACAAAGACACACAGTAGTGGCAGAGCATCACTCATCCCCAGGCACAGCCTGAAGCTGCAGGGTTCCATTGTCCACCACTAGGACACTCAGGTGAGAGAAAAGCCCATGGGCACACAGGAAGAGGTGTCCTGGAGATGACCAGGGCACAATATTTGGGGAGACTCACCTGTACACTGTTGGTGCAAGGCTGAGACTGGGATTCCCCACTGCTACCCCGGTGCTCCCTCCAACTGGGGAATCATCCTACTGGCCCACCTTCCATGAATCCTGGCCTCCAGAGACAATCCTGTCCAGAAACTATCCTGTGGACATCCTGATAAGGAGGGGCCTGAGCCCCATTCCTCACACACTGCCACAAGAGGCTCCTCCTTAGTTAAGTCTCAGGAACCCATCAAATGAGCAAGGTAAAAGTCACTATGACCCAAGGATCAGCTCATGCCATGTGCATGGGCACTGGTGAGGTGGATTCGAATCCTACCTGGCTTCCGGAAGTCAGGCTTTGGCCCATTGAATAAATGGGTGCAGCAGAGGTGGCAGCATAGAAATTGATGGTGAAAGCAGTGGTTTGGTGGAGGCCTGGGAAAGGGGCATGTATGAGACTAAGCAGGGTCAAACCCATACGATTCATGTCCTCAGGGATTCCACAAGCGAACGGTCTTCTGCTTCAGCTCCTAATGGAAAAGGAGATTCAGGGCACTCCATGGGCTCTCTGGACTCTTCCTGGGGTCTCATTTTGGATCCCAACTGGGTAAGGGGGAATGGAATTACAATGAAGAGAGGCAGGAATGACCTCACTGGGGCTCAGAAAGATCCAATGGGCCATAAGGCATGGTGTCTCCAAGCTGCCATCCAGCAGGTACTCCTGATGCAACCTCCTCTGCACCCAGTGAAACCCAATCCCTTTGTCTTGAACCCTAGCATTAGTTACAGCCAAAAATTCAGTGCGTTAGGGCACTTTCCCTAGGAGCAGATGAGGAGAGTAGCCCTCAATAATGAGAGAAGAAGTGCAGGTGATTTGCAACACTGCCTTGTGGAGAGGGCAAAGGCCAACCAGGCAGCCTTCGAGTGGGATATGGAGACCAAGAGAGCATCCCTGTCCCACAAGGGAATGGAAGCCCTGAGCTCCACCATCATCACAACTGCCCAATCTTCCAGAAACAGGTTTTTATGGGGAAACAGATAGGAAACTCATCCCCACCAAGTTTCCCATTGCTAGAACGGTGAGTGTTGAAGACACCGACCCAGAACAAGGAGGCTCTAGGCTTCTCAGAAAACAGGCAGACAGAGAAACAGGGAGGACAGAGCCTAGGACAGAGTCCAGGCCAAATACAGCACAATGCCAACTCCACAGGCATCTTGGTGGGGAGGATTGCCAAATGGTTGCCTTGGCCAGAAAGTCCAGCATTTGATTGAGAGAGATGTTTGCCACATCTTGTTCATGGCGCCCTGTTCTGGCCCTGTGTCGAGCTGTGGCTAGATTTCTCAATGAAGTAAAAGGCGAGAGAATTAAGAACCATCTTCTTTGAGGTCAGTGGGCAGCTCTCCTGCAGGCGGACAGTGAGCTGTGGTGAGGATTTTGTCCATGCTTTGGGGCTGTGATCATCTTGGTCCTATGAAAGACGCCACTCAGGATGGGGAGGTGATTGAAACCCATGCTGGTCTGAGGCAGCTCCAACCCCACGTTGCCCAGGCCTTCAGAACACCAGCTGGAAGTGCTGGGGAAATGACTGATGTCTGGCCACACGACTCAGACAGAGAATCGGGAGAGGCTCAGCATAAAAGAGACTGTCATGCAAGAAACTACCCTCTGGTGCATGGGGCACACCCATCCCAATACTCACACATGCACACACACACACACACACACACAAGCACAGACAGATGCAGAGAGTGAGAAAGAGATGGAGTGGGAAGAAAGAGAGAGAAACCAGAGAGAGATGTACTGGTGCACACAGACAAACAACACCCCTTCCATACATACAGACACACAGCAGTGGCAGAGTATCACTCACCCCCAGGCAGCCACTGAAGCTGGAGGGTTCTGTTCTCCACCACTAGCACACTCAGGTGAGAGAATAGCCCATGGGCACAGAGACAGAGGTGTCCTGGAGATGACTAGGGCACCACATTTGGGGAGATTCACCTGTACACCATTGGCGCAGGCCTGAGACTGGGATTCTTTGCTGCTACCCCGGTGCTCCATCCACCTGAGCTGTCTTCCTCCTGGCCCACCTTTGGCGGATCCTGGTCTCCAGAGACTATCTGGTGGATGTCCTGGCAAGAAGGGGCCTGAGCCCCATTCCTGACACACTAGCACAGGGGCCCCTCCTTTGTGACCTCTCTGGAATCTATCACTGGGGCAAAGGTGAACATCACTATGACCCAAGGAGCTGCTCGTGCTTCACACTTGTGCATTGGCGAGGCAGACTCTACTCCCACCTGGCTCTGAAATGTCACGCTGAGGCCCATTTAAGAAATGGCTGTGGCAGAGGTGGTGGCAGAAAAAGCAGCTTGGAAAGTGGCTGTTTGGAGAGGCCTGGGAAAAGTGCGTGTGTGAGACCAAGCAAGGGTCAAACCCATAGGACTCGTGTCCTTAGGGCCTCCAGGAGCTAGTGGTCTTCTGCTTCAGCTCCTGGCAGAAGAGGAGATTCAGGGCACTCGATGGGCTCTCTGAACTCCTCCTGGGATCCCATTTAGATCACATCTGGGTAAGTGGGAATGGGATAACAATGGAGAGAGGCAGGAAAGACCTCGCTGGGGCTCAGAAATATCCCATGTTCCCCATGGTATCCTGTCCCAGCCCCGCCACAAGGCAGGTACTCCCACACAGTCTCTCCTGCATCCAACAAAAGCCAAATCCATTTGGCTCACTCACTGGCATAAGTGGATACCAAAAGATTCAGTGCTTGAAGGCACTTTCCCCAGGAGCAGAGGAGCTGGATGACCCTCAAGAATGAGAGAGGAAAGGCAGGTGAATTGCAACACTGCCTTGTGGGGAGGAAAATGGCCAGCCAGGTAGCCATCTAGTGGCACAAGTAGACAGAGAGCATCCCTGACACACATGGGGATGGAAGCCCAGAGCTCCACGATCATAGCAACTGCCCAATCATACAGAAACAAGTTTGGAGTGGGAAGAGGACATAAAACACATCCCCATGAATTTTCCCCCTCCTAGAATGGGGAATGTTCTTTGTTGAAGACACTGAGCCAAACCAAGGAACCTCTACAGAGAAAGAGGGAGGACAGAACCTGGGTCAGAGTCCATGCCAAATACAGCACAATGCCACCTCCAGGGGCATCAGGTGGGTAGAGTGCCAAGCAGTTGGCTTGTCCAGAAAGGCCAGTGTTGGAGTGACAGATACTTGCCACATCCCGTTCTTGTCACCCTGTTCTGGCCCTGTGCTGATCTTTGGCTAGATTTCTCAGTGAGTGCAAAGGACAGAGAAGTGACAACCATCTTCTTTGAGGTCAGTGGGCAGTCCTGCAGGTGGACAGTGAGCTGTGGTGAGGCTTTTGTCCAAGGCTGGGGGTGTGATCACCTTGGTCCTATAAAAGTGGCCACTCAGGATGGGGAGGTGACTGAAACCCACGCTGGTCCATGCAGCTCCTGCCTCACATTGCCAAGGCTTTCACAAACGCAAGCTGGAAACACCAGGGAAATGACTGATGACCGGCCATGTGACCCAGGCAGAGGTGCAGGGAGAGGCTCAGCAAAAGAGAGGCTGATGTGCAAGAAACCACCCTCTGGCACACAGGTCACATGCATCCCAACACACACAGACGCACACACACACACACAGACACAGACGCACACACACACACAGACACAGAAAATGAGATAGAGAGGGAGTGGGAAAGAAGATAGAAAGAAACCAGAGAGAGACATACAGTTGCACACACACAAACAACACCCCTTCCACATACAGAGACACAGTGCAATGGTAGAGTATCACTCAATCCCATGCAGCCTGTGAAGCTGCAGTTTTCTCTTGTCCACCACTGGGACACTCAGGTGAGAGAACAGCCCATAGGCACACAGGAAGAGGTGTCCTGGAGATGACCAGGGCACCATATTAAGGAAGACTCACCTGTACACCATCGGTGCAGAGCTGAGACTTGGATCCCTGCTGCGACCCTGATGGTTTCTTCCTCCTAGACCACCTTCAGCATATCCTGTGGATGTTCTGGTGTGGACGGGCCTAAGATCCATTCTTGACACATCGTATGCCTCTCTCCTTTCTCTCTCTCTTCTTTCCTGCTATCTGAGCCCAGAACCAGATGAGAGTCAAGTCTGCCTCACCAGTACACATGCGAGAAGCACGAGCGGCTCCATGGATCAGAGTGATGTTCACTGTTGCCCCGCTGAGGGGTTCCTGAGACATCACAAAGGAGGAGCCCCCTGTGGCAGTGTGTCAGGAAAGGGGCTCAGGCCCCTCCTCATCAGGACGTCCACAGGATAGTCTCCAGGGGCCAGGATTCACTGAAGGTGGGCCAGGAAAAAGAAACCTCAGAGGGAGCACCAGGCAGCAGTTGGGAATCCCAGTCTCAGGCCTGTGCCAAAGGTTTACAGTTGAGTCTCCCCAAATATCATGCCCTGGTCATCTCTAGGACACCTCTGCCAGTGTGCCCATGGGTTGCTCTCTCACTCGAGTATCCTAATGGTGGACAATGGACAGTGCAGCTTCAGGGACTGCCTGGAGGTGAGTGATACTCTGCCACTGCTGTGTGCCTGTGTGTGTGGAAGTGGTGTTGATTGTGTGTGTGTGCCAAAATGTCTCTCTGGTTTCTCTCTCTCTTCTTTCCTGCTCCCTCTCTTTCTCGCTCTCCTTGTGTGTGTGTGTGTGTGTGTGTGTGTGTGCGCATGTGTGTTTGTGTGTGTTTGTGTGTGTGTTGAGACATGTGTGGCCTGTTTGCCAGAAGGTGGTTTCTTGCACCTCGGCCTCTCTTTTGCTGAGCCTCTCCGTTTGTCTTTGCCTGGGTCACATGGCCAGTCATCAATTGTTTCTCTGGTGGTTCCACCTAGCGTTTGTTAAGACCTGGGCAACGTGGGAAGTGAGCTGGGTCAGATCACAATTGGTTTCAGTCACCTCCAAATTCCGAGTGGCCACTTTCTTAGGACCAAGGTGATCACAAACCCCACCATGGACAAAAGCCTCACCACAGCTCACTGTCCACCTGCATGAGGGCTGCCCACTGACCTCAAAGAAGATGGTTCTCACTTGTTCTGCCTTCACCCTCACTGAGAAATCTAGTCACAGCTCAACACAGTGCCAGAACAGGAGCTAAGAAGGGGATGTGGCAAGTATCTCTGTCACTCCAATGCTGGCATTTCTGGTCAAGTCAACCATTTGGCACTCCCACCCACCAGATGCCTGTAAAAGTGGCGTTGTGTGGTATTTAGCCTAGACTCTGGCCTAGGCTCTCTTGTCCCTCTTTCTCTGTAGAGCTTCTTGGTCTGGCTCAGTGTCTTCCAGAGAAAACTCACCTGTCCAGCAGGGGAAACTTTGTAGGGTGAGTTTCATGTCCGTTTCCTCCTACAAACCTGTTTCTGGATGATTTGGCAGGTGCAATGATCATGGAGCTTTGGGCTTCCATCCCTGTGTGGGACAGGGATGCTCTCTCAGTCTCCATGTCCCACTCAATGGCTGCCTGGTTGGCCTTTGCCATCTCCACAAGTTGGTGTCACAATTCACCTGCCATTCCTCTCTCATTCTTGAGGGTCATTCAGCTCCTATGCTCCTGGGGAAACTGCCTTCAGGCACTGAATCTTTTGGTTGCCACAGATGCCAGGGAGCAAGCAAAGGTATTGGGTTTTGGCTGCTGGGGAGGTTGCATCAGGGGTACCTGCCTGGTGGTGTGGGGACACCATGCCTAGGGGCCCATAGAATCTTTCTGAGCCCAGTGAAGACCTTCCTGCCTTTCTCAATTGTGATCCCATTCCCACTTACCCAGGTAGGATCTAAATGGGGTCTGAAGATGAGTCTGGAGAGCCCACTGGCCGACATGAATCTCCTCTTCTTTCAGTAGCCAAAGCAGAAGATCACTGGCTCGTGGGGATCTGGGTTTCAGTCACCTCCACATCCTGAGTAGCCTCTTTCTTAGGACCAAGATGATTACACACCCCAGAAATGGACAAAAGCCTCACCACTGCTCACTGTCCACTTGCAGGAGTGCTGCCCAATAACCTCAAAGAAGGTGGTCCTCAATTGTCTCACATTTGCCTTCATTGGGAAATCTAGCCCCAGTTCGACACAGAGTTGGAACAGGGCACCAAGAATGGGATGTGGCAAGCATCACTGTGACTCCAATGGTGGCCTTATTGGCTAAGTCAACCATTTGGCACTCCCCCTCTGGGATGCCCATGTAGGGGCATTGTGCTGTATTTGGCAGGACTCTGGCCTAGGCTCTGTCCTCCCTCTTTCTCTGCCTGTCCCATTTCAGAGAAGCCTAGAGGCCTCTTAGTTTGCCTCAGTGTCTTCAAAGAACATTCCACAGTACAGCTGTGGGAAACTTTGTGGGGGTGAGTTTCATGTCAGTTTACCCCTCCAAACCTGTTTCTGGATGATTGGGCAGGTGCGATGATCATGGAGATCTGGGCTTCCATCCATGTGTGGGACAGGCATGCTCTCTCAGTCTCCACGTCCAATGGATGGCTGTCTGGCTGTCTTTTGCCGTCTCCTTAAGACAGTGTTGCAATTTACCTGCCCTTCCTCAGGACTGGGCTTCCCTGGGTGCAGGGTAGGTTGCATCACGATTACTTGCAGGGTGACAGGGTGGGGCACCATGCCTTGGGGCCCATGGGATCTTTCTGAGGCCTAGCATTGTCCTCCCTGCCTGTCTCCATTGTAATCCCATTCCCACTTACCTAGGTGGCATCCAAAATGGTATCCATGGCAGAGTCCAGAGAACCCATGGGGCACCCTGAATCTCCTCATATTCTGGGATCCAAAGCAGAAGGCCTCTCACTCATGGAGGCTATGAGGACATGAGTTCTATGTGTTTGATCTTGGCTTGGTCTCCTTCAAGCCAGTTTCCCTGGCCTCCCCACACCCACTGTTTTTGCTGCTGCTTTCTCCGCCGCCACCTGTGCTGCATCCATTTTATAATGGAGGCCACAGCCTGACTTCCAGGAGCTAGGTACTAGTCGAGTTGGCCATGCTAGTGCACATGCATGAAGCATGAGCTGTTCCTCAGGTCATAGTGACATTCACTGTTGCCCTGGTGATGGCTTCCTGAGATGTCACAAAGGAGGAGCCTTCTGTGCCAGTGTGTCAGTAACAGGGCTCAAGCTCCTCTTCACCAGGATGTCCACAGGACAGTCTCTGGAGGCCAGGATTTGCCAATGCTTGGTCAGGGGAAAGAAACCTCAGGGGGAGGGAGCATCAGGGGAACAGCGTGGAATCACTGTCACAGGCCTCTGCCCTATGGTGTACAGGTGTATCTCACCAAATGCGGTATCCTGGTCATCTCCAGGACACCTCTGCCTGTGTGCCCATGGGCTGCTCTCCCACCCAAGAGTCCTAGTGGTGGAAAGCAGACCTTGTAGCTCCAGTGGATACCTGGGGCTGTGTAATAATGTTCCATTGCTGTGAGTCAGTGTGTGTAGAAGGGGTGTTGTTTGTGTGTGTGTGCCTGTATGTCTCTCTCTGTTTTCTCTCTCTCTTCTTTCCCACTCATTCTCTTTCTCACCCTCTGGGTCTGTGTGTGACTGTGTGTGTATTTGTGTCTGTGTGTGTTTGTGTGTGTGTTGGGATGCATGTGCCTGTGTGCCAGAGTGTGGTTTCTTGCACAACAACCTCTCTATTGCTGAGCATCTTCCTGTGTCTCTGGGCTGCATGGCCGGTCATCAGTCGTTTCCCGAGAGGTTAGTGCTGGCATTTGTGAAGGTCTGGGTAATGTGGGGAGGGAGCTGCATTGGATCATCATGGGTTTCAGTCACCTCCCTATCCTGAGCGGCCTCTCTCTTAGGACTAAGATTATTACACTCCCCAGCCATGGACAAAAGCCTCATGATAGCTCACTGTCCACCTCCAGAATGGCTCCCCACTGACTTCAAAGAAGATGGTTCTCAATTCTCTCACCTTTGCCTTCATTGAGAAATCTAGCCCCAATTCGACACAGAGGTGGAACAGGGCACCAGGAGCAGGGTGTTGCAAGCATGTCTTAATCCAGTGCTGGCCTTTCTGGCCAAGGCAACCATTTGGCACTCCCCCAACCCTCAGATGCCCATGCAGTTAGCATTGTGATGTATTTCACCTGGACTCTGACATAGGCTCTGTCCTCTCTCTGTCTCTGTCTACCCCTTTTCTTAGAAGCCCAGAGTCTTCTTGGTCTGGCTCAGTGTCTTCAACAAAGAACACTCCACTGTCCAGCAGGTGGAAATAACTTTGTGCGGATACTTTTCATATTGATTTCCCCCTCCAAACCTGTTTCTGGATGATTGGGCAGGCACGATGATCATGGATCTCTTGATTTCCATCCCCATGTGGGACAGGGGATGCTCTCTCAGTCTCCATGTGCCACTGGTTGGCTGCCTGGCAGGTATTTTCCCTCTCCACATGACGAGGTTGCAATTATTCTGCCATTCCTCTCATTCTTGAGGGCTATCCGGCTCCTCTGCTCCTGGGGAAAGTGTCTTCAAGCACTGAATCTTATGGCTGCCATGGATACCAGGGAGTGAGCCAAAGGGATTGGGTTGTGCTGGGTGCTAGGGAGGTTGTGTCAGGTGTACCTGCTGGGTGGCAAGGTAGGGCACCACACCTTGGGGCCCATGGGATCTTTCTATTCCCTGGAGAATTCCTTTCCACCTCTCTCCATTTTAATCCCATTTCCACTTACCCAGGAAGGATCCTAAATGGGATCAGAGGAGGAGTCCAGAGACCCCATCAGGTGCCCTGAATCTCCTGTTCCACTGGGAGTTGAAGTAGAAGACCACTCACTCTTGGAGGCCCTGAGGACAAGAGTCACAGGTTTGACCATGGCTTGGTCAGGCACATGCCCCTTCTTAGGCCTCCCCAAACCCACTGATTTTGTTGCAGCTTTCTTTGCCACCACCTTCACCTCAGCCATTTCTTAAAGGGGCCACAGCCAGACTTCCCAGAACCAGGCGCAAGTTGAGTCTTCCTTGCCAATGCGCATGCATGAAGTATGAGGAGTCTGTCCTCGGGTCATAGTGACATTCACCTTTGCCTTGGTGATGGGTTCCTGAGACTTCAGAACGGAGGAGCCCCCTGTGGCAGTGCTTCCGGGATGGGGTTCAGGCCCCTCCTTGCCAGAACGTCCAAAGGATCGTCTCTGGATAGGATAGTCTCTGGAGGTCAGATTAGGGGAAGGTGGGCCAGGAGGAAGAAACCTGATCCAGAGGGAGCAGCAGGAGAGCAGCGTGGAGTCCTAGTCTCAGGCCTGGGCTGATGGTGTAAGGTGAGTCTGCCAAAATGTAGTGCCTTTGTCATCTCCAGGGCACTTCAGCCAGTTTTCCAGGGGGCTGCTCTTTCAACTGAGGGTCCTAGGGGTGGACAACAGAATGCTGCAGCTTCACAATCTGCCTGGGGTTGAGTGATAATCTGCCACTACTGTGTGTCTGTGTGTGTGGAAGGGGTGTTGTTTGTGTGTGTGTGCCTGTATGTATCTCTCTGGTTTGTCTTTCTCTTCTTTGCCACTCCCTTTCTTTCTCACTCTCTGTATCTGTGTATGTGTGTGTGTGTGTGTGTGTGTGTGTGTTTCTGTGTGTGTGTTGGGAGGCATGTGCCCTGTGTGCCAGAGGATGGTTTCTTGCACAACAGCCTCTGGTGCACAGTGCACATGCCCACTGACCTGAAAGAAGACGGTTCTCATTTCTCTCATCTTTGCCCTCATTGAGAAATCTAGCCACGGATCGACACAGGGCCGGAACACAGTGCCAAGAACGGGATGTGGCAAGCATCTCTCACTCCAACGCTGGCCTTTCTGATGAAGTCAACTATTTGTCACTCCACCTACCCAGATGCCCATGGAGATGGCATTGTGCTGTATTTGCCCTAGAATCTGTCCTAGGCTCCAACTTCTGTCTTTCTCTGTAGAGGCTTCTCGGTGTGGCTTGGTGTATTCAACAAAGAACACCCCATAGTTCAGCAGGTGAAAACTTCATGGGGATGGGTTTCATGTCTGTTTCCTCCTCCAAACCTGTTTCTGGATGATTGGGCAGGTGTGATGAGAGGGGAGTTCTGGGCTTACATCCCCGTGTGGCACAGGGACACTTTCTCTCTCTCCATGTGCCACTGGATGGCTATCTGGCTGGCCTTTGCCCTCTCCACAGGTGGTGTTGCAATTCACCTGCCTTTCCTCTCTTATTCTTGAGAGCCATCTGGTTCCTATGCTCCTAGAAAAAGTGCCTTCAAGCATTGAAACTTCTGGCTGCCATGGATGCCAGGGAGCGAGTCAAAGGGTTTGGGTTGCACTGGGTGCTGGGGAGATTGTGCCAGGGTTACCAGCCGGGTGGCAAGGTGGGGTATCAAGACTTGGGGCCCATGTGATATTTCTATGCCCCATCAAGTTTCTTTCTTCCTCTCTCTATTTTAATCCCATTCCCATTTACCCAGGTTGGATCCTAAATGGGATCTGAGGAGGAATCTGGAGAGCCCATCATGTGCCCTGAATCTGCTGCTCCACCTGGAGTCGAAGCAGAAGACTGCTCAGTTGTGGAGTCCCTCAGGACAGGAGTCCTATGGGTTTGACCCTGGCTTGGTCTGATGCATGCCCTTTTCCCAGGCCTCCCCAAACTGGCTGCTTTCACCACAGCTTTCTCCACCACAACCTGCCACCACAGCCATTTCTTAAGTAGACCACAGCCTGACTTTTTGGAGAGAGGAGGGGATCAAGTCTGCCATACCAGTGAGCATGCACGAAGCAGGAGACGTTCCTCAGATCACAGTGACATTCACCATTGCCTGGTGATGGATTCCTAGTCACAAAGGAGGACCCCCTGGGGCAGTGTGTCAGTAATGGTGCTTAGGTCCCTCCTCACCAGAATGTCCACAGGGTAGACTCTCTAGGCCAGGATTCATCCAAGGTGGGCCAGGAGGAAGAAACCTCTGGCAGAGCAAGTGCTGGGGAGCTGTGTACAATCCCAATCTCAGGTCTCTGCCAACAGTGTACAGGTGAGTCTCCCTAATTGTCGTGTCCTTGTTATCTCCAGGAAACCTCTGTCTGTATGTCTGTGTGCTGCTCTCTCACCCGAGGCCCTAGTCATGGAGAACAGAAATCTGAAGCTTCAGGGATCACCTAGGGGTGAGTGATACGCTGCCACTGCTCTGTGTCTGTGTATGTGGAGGGGTGTTGCTTGTGCGTGTGTGCCTATATGTCTCTCTCTGGTTTCTCTCTCTCTTCTTTCCCTCTCCCTCTCTTTCTGACTTGCTTCGTCTGTGTGTGCATGTGTGTCTTGGAAAGTGTGTGCCCTGTGTGCCAGAGGGCAGTTTCGTGCACTATGGCCTCTCTTTCTCTGAGCCTCTCCCTGCGTCTCTGCCTGTGTCGTGTGGCCAGTCATCAGTTGTTTCCCCTGCAGTTCCATCTGCCATTTGTGAAGGCCTGAGCAACATGGGGATGGAGCTGCGTTGGACCAGCATGCGTTTTGGTCACCTCCCCATCCTGAGTGGCCTCTTTCTGAGGACCAAGATGACCACATACCCCCAGCAATGGAGAAAAAGCCTCACCACAGCTCACTGTGAGTGATGACCTGCAGGAGTGATGACCACTGACCTCAAAGAAGATCATTCTCACTACTCTGGCCTTTGCCCTCACTGAGAAATCTAGGCACAGCTCAATACAAGGCAAAAACAACGCTCCAAGAAAGGGATATGAGAAGCATCTCTGTCACCCCAATGCTGGACTTTCTGGCCAAGTCAACATTTTGGCATTCCCACCCCACAGATGCCCTTGCCCATGGAGGTGTCATTTTGCTGTATTTGGCCTGGATTCGGGCATAGGTTCTTTCCTCCCTCTTTCTCAGAAGAGGCTTCCTGGTGTGGCTCAGTGTCTTCAATAATGAACATTCCTAAGTCCAGCAGAGGGAAACGTCGTGGGATGCGTTTCATGGCCATTCCCCCTCCTAACCTATTTCTGGATGATTGGGCAGGTGTGATAATTATGAAGCTCTGGGCTCCCATTCCCGTTTGGAACAGTGATGCTTTTTTGGTCTCCATGTCCCACTGGATGGCTACCTGGCTAGCCTTTGCCCTCTCTACAAGGTGGTGATACAATTCACCTTCCCTTCCTTTCACATTTTTGAGCGCCATCCATCTCCACTGCTCCTGAGGAAAGTGACTTCAAGCAGTGAATCTTTTGGCTGCCACAGATTTAGGGAGCAAGCCAATAGGATTGGGTTTTGTTGGGTGCAGAGGAGGTTGCATCAGGGGTACTTGCTGGGTGGTGGTGTGGGGACACAATGCCTTGGGGCCCATGGGACCTCTTTCAGCCCCAGCTATGTCCTTCCCACCTCTCTCCATTGTAATCCCATTCCCTCTTAAACAGGTTGGATTCAAAATGGGATCTGAGGAGGAGTTTGGAGAGCGCATCGGGTGCCCTGAATATCCTCTTCTGCCAGGAGCCAAAGCAGAAGGCCACTCATTTGGGGAGGCCCTGAGGACCTGAATGCTATGAGTTTGACCCAGGCTTGGTCTTCCACTCACCCCTTTTCCAGGCCTCCCCAATCCCGCCACTATTGCAGCCACTTTCACTGCAGCCACCTCCACCTCACACATTTCTTAAATGGGCAACAGCCTGACTTTTCAGAGCCATTTGGGAGTGAAGTCCACCTCACCAGTGCTCATGCGTGAAGCACAAGCGGCTCCTCCGGTTATAGTGATGTTCACCGTTATCTCCATGATGAGTTCCTGAGACATCACAAAGGAAGAAACCCTTGTGGCAGTGTGTCAGGAACAGGGCTTAGGCCCCTCCTAGCCAGAACATCCACAAGATAGTCTCTGCATAGGATAGTATCCAGAGGTCAGCATTAGTGGATGTTGGGCCAGGAGGAAGAAACCTCATGCAGAGGGAGTGTTGCAGGAGCAGTGTGGAATCCCAGTCTCAGGCCTGAATCTACAGTGTACAGGTGAGTCTCCCCAAGTGTCGTACCCTGGTCATCTCCAGGATACCTCTGCCAGTGTGCCAATGGGCTGTTCTCTTAACCCAGTGTCCTAGTGGTAAGCAACAGAATCCTGCATCTACCCTGCCTGAAAGTGAGTGATATTCTGCCATTGCAGTGTGTCTGTGTGTGTGGAAGGGGTGTTGTTTGTGTTTGTGCCCCTGTATGTCTCTCTATGGTTTCTCTCTCTCCTCCTTCCTGGACCCTCTATTTATTACTCTCTGCGTCTGTGTATGCTTGTGTGTGTGTGTGCCTGTGAGTATATTTTGGGATGGATGTACCCTGTGGGCCGAGGGTGGTTTCTTGCACTATGGCCTCTCTTTTTCTGAGCCTTTCCCAGTGTGTCTGCCTGGGTCTCATGGCCAGTTGTTAGTCTTTTCCCAGCAGTTCCAGCTGGTGTTTTTGAAGGCCAGGGCAACCGAGGGAGAGAGTTGCATTGGGACAGCATGGGTTACAGTCACATCTCCGCCCCGAGCAGCTTCTTTCATAGTATCAAGATGATCACACCTCCCAGCCATGGACAAAAGCCTCATCACAGCTCACTGTTCAAGTAGGGCTGCCCACAGACATCAAAGAAGATTGTTCTCACTTCTCTGACCTTTGCCCTCCTCTGAGTTTGAAAGCCAGTCTTTCTGGTTTTTCCCATAGGGTGGGGTATCATTGGAAACATCTGTTTTTAGATTCTACATGGAGAGGGTTTCTAAGCTGCTGAATACAAGCATCAGATAAACTCTGGAGGGTGAATGGAAAGCATTGCCAAGCAGTTTCACATAGCTTCCTTTCAGTATTTATTGTGAGAGATTTATCTTTTCACCACAGCCCCCAATAAGTGTGAAATGTCACTTTCTAGATTCTACACTAAGTGTGTTTCTAAACTGCTGAATGAAAACATAGGTTCAACCCTCTGAGTTGAACTGACAAACAGCAAAGCAGTTTCAAAGATATGTTTCATCAAGGTTTCAAAGCCTGAATTTCTGGTTTTTCCACAGGCTGGGGTTTCATTGAAAATATCAGTTTTTAGATTCTACACAAAGAGTGTTTCTTAGATGCTGAATACAAACAATAGTTAAACTCCGGAAGGTGAATACACACATTGCAAAGCCATTTCACATATAGACTCCTTTTAGTTTTTATTATGATTTATGTGTCTTTTCACCATAGGCCTCCATTCAGTCTGAAATGTCCATTTGTGGATACTACAAAAAGTGTGTTTCTAAACTGTGGAATCAAAACATTGGTTCAACTCCCTGAGTTGAACGGACCCACAGAAAGAAGACTTAAAGATATCTTTCCTCTGGGTTTCAAAGTCAGTGATTCTCCTTTTTCCCATTGGTGGGGGATCCATTGGAAATATCTGTTTTTAGATTCTACAGAAAGACTGTTTCTGGTCTGCTGAATATAAACGTCAGTTAAATTCTGGAAGACGAATGCAAACATTGCAAAGCAGTTTCACAAATAGCTATCTTTTTAGATTTTGTTGTGAGATATTTATGTTTTCACCATAGCCCTCTATTTAGTCTGAAATATCCCTTTATAGATTACACACAAAGTGTGTTTCTAAACTGCCAAATCAAAACAAAGGTAAAACTCTCTGAGTTGAATGGACATACAACAAACCAGTTTCAAAGATATCTTTCTTCTGGGTTTCAAGGGCAGTCTTCCTTGTTTTTTCCCATAGCCCAGGGATTCGTTGGAAATATCTGTTTGTAGATTATATGCAAAAGGTGTTTCATAGCTGCTGAGTATAAACATTAAGTTAAAGCCTGCCAGGTGAATGCATACATTGCAAATCAGTTTCACATATAGCTTCCTTATACTTTTTATAGTTAGATATTTGCTTTTTAACCTTAGGGCTACATTCATTCTGAAAAATCCCTTTCTAGATTCTACACGAAGTCTGGTTCTAACATGCTGAATCAAAACATAAGTTCACTCTCTGAGTTGAATGGACACACAGCAAAGCAGTTTCAAAGATATTTTTCCTCTGGGTTTCAAAGCCAGATTTTCTGCATTTTCCCCTAAGCTGAGGTTTCCTTGGAAATATCTGTTTTTGGATTCTACACAAAGAGTGTTTCTAAGCTGCTGAATACAAACATCAGTTAACATCTGGAAGGTGAATACACACATTGCAAAGCAGTTTCACAAATAGCTTCCATTTAGTTTTTTTGGTGAGATATTTATCTTTTCACTATAGGCCTCCATTCACTCTGAAATGTCCCTTTCTTGACTCTACGCAAAGTGTGGCTCTCAACGAATGAATCAAACATAGTTTCAACTCTCAGAATTGGAAGAACACACAGCAAGGAAGTTTCAAAAATATCTTTTCTCTGGGTTTCAAAAACAGCCTTCCTGGTTTTTTTCATAAACCTGGGTTTTGTTGGAAATATCTGTTTTTAAAATCTGCACAAAGAGTATTTCTAAGCTGCTAAATGCAAACATCAGTTAAACTCTGGAAGGTGAATGCATACATTACAAAGCAGTTTCACAAATAGCTTCCTTTAATTTTGTATGGTGAGATATTTTTCTTTTCACCATAGGCCTCCATTCACTCTAAAATGTCCCTTTCTAGATCCTACACGAAGTGTGGTTCTAAACTGTTGAATCAAAACATATTCAAATCTCTGAATTGAATGAACACACAGCAAAAGTTTCAAAGATATATTTCCTATAGGTTTCAAAGTCAGTGTTTCTGGTTTTTCCCATATGTCAGAGTTTCACAGGAAACATCTGATTTTAGGTTCAACACAATGAGTGTTTCCAAGAGGCTGAATACGATCATCAGTTAAACTCTGGAAGGTGAATGCACACAATGCAAAGCAGTTTCACAAATAGTTTCCTTTTAGTTTTTTTGGGGGTGAGATATTTGAATTTTCACGATAAACCTCCATTCAGTCTGAAGTGTCACTTTCTAGATTCTACACGAAGTGTGTTACCAAACTGCTTAATCCAAACATAGGTTCAACCCTCTGAGACAACAAACACACAGAAAGTAGTTTCAAGGAAAGCATTCCTCTGGGGTTCAAAGCCAGTCTTTCAGGTTTTCCTAATAGACAGGGGTTTTGTAGGAAATGTCTGTTTTTAGATTCACACAAAGAGTGTTTCTAAGCTGCTGAATGCAAACATCAGTCAAATTCTGAAATGTGAATGCACCCATTGCAATGCAGTTTCATAAATTGCTTCCTTTTAATTTTTTATTGTGAGATATTTGTCTTTTCACTATAGGTTCCATTCAGTCTGAAATTTCTTTCCCTTTCTAGATTCTACACGAAATGTGTTTCTAAACTACTGAATCCAAACATAGGTTCAACTCTCGTAGTTGAATGGACACACATCAAATCTGTTTCAAAGATGTCTTTCCTCTTAGTTTAAAAGACATTCTTTCTGGTGTTTCCTTTAGGCATGGGTGTTGTAGGAATTATCTGTTTTTAAAATCTACACAAAGAGTGTTTCTAAGCTGCTGAACACAAACATCAGTTAATCTCTGGAAAGGGAAGGCACACATTGCAAAGCACTCTCAGAAATAGCTTCCTTTTAGTTTTCATTGTGAGATATTTGTATTTTAACCATAGGCCTCCATTCTTTCTGAAATGCGTCTTGCTAGAGTCTACATGAGGTGGGTTTCTAAACTGCTGATTCAAAACATAGGTTCAACTCTCTGAATTAAATGGACATATAGCAAGGCAGTTTCAAATATATCTTTCCTCTTCTGTTTAAAACCAGTCATTTTGATTTTTCCCTTAGAGTGAGGTTTCCTTGGTAATATCTCTTTTTAATTTCCACACAGAGAATGTTTCTAAGCTGCTGAGAAACACTGTATAAATATCAGTCTAAGCTATATAAACATCAGTTAAATGCTGTAAGGTGAATGCATACATTGCAAAACAGTTTCACAAACAGCTGCCTTTTGTTTTTATTGTGAGATATTTACCTTTTCAACATAGGCCTTCATTCAGTCTGAATTCTCCCTTTGTAGATTCTACATGAAGTGTGTTTCTAAACTGTGGACACAAAACATAGGTTCAACTCACTGAGTTGAATGGACACACAGTAAAGCAGTTTCAAAGATATCTTTCCTCTTAATTTCAAAGCCAGTGTTTCTGGTTTTTCCCATAGGCTGGGGTTTCCTTGGAAGTATCTCTTTTTAAATTCTACACAAAGAGTGTTTCTAAGCTACTGAGTACAAACATCAGTTAATCTCTGGAAGGTGAACCCACACATTGCAAAGCAGTTTCACAAATAGATTCCTTTTAGTTTTTATTGTGAGGTAGTTGTCTTTTCACCATAGGCATCCATTCAGTCTGAACTGACCCTTTCTAGATTCCTCCCAAAGTGTGTTTCTAGACTGCTGAATCACAACATAGGCTCAACTCGAAGAGTTGAACAAAAACACAGCACATCAGTTTCAGAGATATGTTTCTTCTTTGTTTCCAAGACAGTCTTTCTGATTTTCCCCATAGGCCAGGATTTCATTGGAAATATATGTTTTAAGATTCTACACAAATAGTGTTTCTAAGCTGTCAAACACATATCAGTTACTCTCTGGCAGGTGAATGGACAGCTTGCAAATCAGTTTCTCAAATAGCTTCCTTTT
>CAUYLG010038658.1:0-93388 GCA_963573385.1 Cacajao melanocephalus
GCATGGGAAGAAATGCCTGATATAGGTGAAGGGGAGGAAAGCAGCAAATCACACTGCCACTTGTGTACCTATGCAACAATCTTGCATGTTCTTCACATGTACCCCAAAACCTAAAATACAATAAAAATTAAAAAAAAAATACAAAAAATTAAAAAAAAAGAAGTTGGCTTAATGTATTGTCATCTTCCTAATGGGGGGAGAAAACTATTTTTCTAAATCAGGTATTTCTTTAAAATATAAACTTTATGCTTTTTCAATAAAGTTAATTTTCCTATCTTTATTTCTGCAGATTATAACCACAAAATATATTGCTATAGTATCAGTTGAACTGGAAAAACATCTATTCTTCATATCCTTTGTTTATGAAAATAATAATGAATCATTTTTATAATAATTTTTATTACATGGTTCAAAATTACGGATTGAGAAAGTCTCTTCAAAGAAGATTTATTAGCATGATGTTCATGTGGAGTGTCATGTTTGGAATTCTGATGTCGTAAATGTGAACTCATTTTTTTAAATAAAAGAATAAATACTCTTCAAGGCTTTGTTATGTTTAATCTAATAAGAATATTTCTTATTGGCAAGACAAAACAAACTTTTTAATGTAAAGTTCAGAACCTTTATACTAGATCCTTTGGAAGCAAAACAAAATGCCAAGTCTTTAGAACACAATTTTTTTTTCTGGAATTAGAAAAGGTGTCAAAGGCAATGAACAAGTTGTGAACACTAGCTGCACTTCATCACTTGATTACATGCGTGCAAACAAAGCTGGGGCGTTGGCTAAACCATCAGGCATAACCGAAATAATAAGAATAATAAATCTTATTAAATGAGAATTTATACTTAAATATTGTGAGTAATTAAAGCAGTTTACTTCACACATTAGAAATGCATGTGTAAATCTGTTCAATTGTTAAAAGACAGAAAACTTAAATGTGCACAACTGAATGCAGGATTTCTGGAGCAAAAGATAACTAGTGGAAGAGTCTTATAGCCAAGCGGATTGGGGCAGAGAAGTACAACAAACTTAGTGGCTTACACGATCTAAGTTTACTATTTTATAGTTCTGTGGGTCAGAAATCTGACATGGGTCTCATGGAACTGACATCAAGATTTTTGGCAGGGCCTCTTTTATTTCTGGAGGTTCTAGGGAAGGCTTCATTTCTGGCTTGCTTGAGTAATTGACGGAATTCCGTCCCTTGCAACTGTAGAACTGAGATACCTGTTTTCTTGCTAGTGGCCAGTTGAGGGCCTTCCTAGTTTCTAGAAGCCACTCACATTTCTTGTTTACGGTCCCCTTACACATTTTCAAAGCCAGCAATGGCAGGTCGTTTCTCTCTAATGGTTAAATTTCTCCTCCTCCTTTCTTTCATCTCTGTGACCCAGTCAAGAAAAGCTATTGGCTTTACTCAGGTGATTACACCGAACCCACTTGGATAATTGGGGTAATCTCCTCATCTCAAGATCAGTAGCTTTAAATACATCCGCAAAGCCCTTTTTCCCATGTAAGGTAAAATATTTGCAAGTTCTGGGTGTTAGAACACCAACATCTTTGAGGGGTACAGGTAGAAGGCCATTTTCCTGCCTACCATAACTATCATACAAATAAACACTTTAAAGGCATGCCTCATAATTTGTACATTATTAAATAAAATAAACACCATAGCCATTTTCACAGAGTAAACAATTATAATCTCATATTTATCTTATGAGAGTAGATCTTAGGAACCCAGAAAATATCAATAAATTTAGCGCAAGCAATGATACCTTCCAGTGCTAATTATAAAGAAAAAAATTAATATATTACTACTCAGAATATTTTTGAGATTTCTGAGAAGGAAAAATGAAATTGATGATCTTAACAAAATCTTCTAACAATTGCACAAAAATATCTCTAGTATTCACCTTTAGAAATATTCACAGTATTGTAGTATTCAGCAAACCTGTTAAATGGCAGTGTACTACTATGTCTTTTGAGGTATGCCATTTTTAGAATTTTCAACACATGCTTATTGGTTCTTTCTTTTAACACTTGGATTTACATGTAATCATTGTTACACATAGGTTTCATGGACAGCATCTTCTTTCTCAACTAGGCTGTAAAGGTAGATGCCATGAACCCTGTCAAACATATGTATTTTGTGATCTTTTACTGTCTCTCACTTAGTCTTCCTGGATGATTGCCACATGTTATGCAAAAAACATACTGATTTTGCTTTCCTCAGGAGTGAGGTGAATGTATCCATACAATTTGTGTCATATAATATCCTGCCTATTGCTCATCATGAAGAAATTTATTTTGGAAATTATTTAGAAATATGTCCCCTAGGAATACAATTACATATTCTTGGCATGCAGGAATCACCCTGATGTGGTGTTGCTCTGTCTCCCCACCCAAATCTCATCTGTAGCTCCTGTAGTTCCCACATGTTGTGGGAGGGAACCAGTGAGAGATAATTGAATTATAGGAGCGGATCTTTCTCATGCTGTTCTCATAATAGTGAATGGGTCTCATGAGATCTGATAGTTTTAAAAATGGGAGTTGCCCTGCACTAGCTCTCTTTGCCTTCCGCCATCCACGTAAGATGTGACTTGCTCCTCCTTGCCTTCTGCCATGATTGTGAGGCCTCCCCAGGCACATGGAACTGTAAGTCCAATTAAATCTCTTTCTTTTGTAAATTGCTCAGTCTTCCATATGTCTTTATCAGCAGCATGAAAACAGACTAATACATACCCACATTGTTACTTTAATTTGAAACTTGAAAATACTAAACTCAATGACATGTTTTCACATGTCTAGTGCACACAATCACTATGGCTGAAGCACCTATTTTGAAAACACCAAAATATCTAGTAGAAAGTAGGTGTGAAATTCAAATAACATGTTGACATCTCTAGGTATATATTTCACCTAAAACTATTAAGAGCAAGGTATGAGCAAGAACAGATTTGATCGTATAATCATCCTGTTACTGGTGAAATTTCTAAAAAGTTTGACAGCCTTTGGAAAGATAGCTTAAATACTTCCTACTTCCCTTACAGTTGCTGCCCTGTTGTCTCACTGCTCCACTATGCCTGCTAAGTATCTTATTTGAAAAAGTAAAGAAAGGTTTATTCTTATTTAAAGAGGTAGCAAGCGTAGAAAACTGTGAATGTTCTTCACAGTTGCCAAACTGATAAATGGGACTAAAGAGAAAACAGATCCTAAGTGTAGAAATCAATTGAGGTTTCCTACTAAGACATTTGCTATAATTATAATGTCATCCTTGATAGATTGACCCTTTTATTTTTTATCTCTAACCTATCTAGTGTTTTTCCCAAAGAAAACAAAAGTACTAATTGAATTGTGCATTTTGTTTGGAAAAATCAATTGTTATTATCATAGATTTATTAGGACATTTATTTTACATATGCACATTTATTCTTTAAAGACTATTTTGTGAAAATGGTAACTTTTATGTTTACTAATAGCTTTTATATTATTATAAACATTCTATAATGTTTATGCATATTTGCCTATTACTTTTTCATGAATCAAGAGGATTTTTTTCCAATAATTTATGTAAAGTATCATATAAAATATCACATTTGTGATGTTAGTGAATTTTTAAGAATCTTGGTAACATCAAAAAAGTCACATTTGTTAATATCCCACAAACCTTATCGGAAGTCTTTAAATATTGAGAAACTGTCATGTTCAGGATTCCAGATTCTAGGATTTCAACACTCAAATTTTTTCTTAGCAGATATACTTCTCACTTTGACTGTAATGCTGCCTCTTGTTTTCCCTTTCAGCAGCAAATTCACTTTGCTTTTTTTACAAGGACATCAATTACCCATATTCTAATGAACATAGTTTGCATGCTAGTGATTTTGCCAGGTAAACATAGTGTTCCATGAAAAAAGTGGCTAGTTAATCTTACACCTCAATCTCACAAATGGTTTTCCCAAAGACAAATGTATTCTGATTTGCAGCAGAACTGCTTTATTAAAAATATGTATATTTGTTAAATGTTTATTAAAATATTAAAAATATAAACACTCAAAGTTAAAGATTTTTTAAATTACTAATTGTCACTTCTTCAACAAAATATTCTTAAATGAAACTATAATTTTTTTAGTTGTGAGTGTATGGTAGTAAAGATTACATTAATACCAAGACAACAGAATGCCTGTGCCTTCATTCATGTGTTAAGAGCCAGGCATTTGACCTACCAATGTTTTTACGACATTAGTCTAAATATCAATGTAACAGAAAGACACAGATAACATCATAGTATTATTATGAAAATAATTTTTAACTGTAGACCACTTGAAAGAGTTTTCAGTCTCCCAGAGGGTCATTGACCATATATTAAGAACTGCGGATACTGTTAAAAATGCTTTAATACACTGTATTTGTGTGTGTGTCTGTGTGTGTGTGTGTGTGTGTGTGTGTGTGATCTAAAGTTCAACAAACAGTTATCTGTGTTGATACATAAAGAAAAATCTCAATAAAAAACTAGAACAGAAATAATACAAGAGCATATACACTAACTGGAATGTAATTAACTACATTTTTTTTCCAAACTGACAAAAAAATTAACTCCAAATAATCCAAACAATTTAAAACAATTATAAAAATTCCTAAATAACGAAAGAATAGAAATAACCTCATCTAAATTATGATTATAGACTATTTAAAAAACAATGACTCTATATATTTATATACCATATATAATAACTATATATATAGTTTCTTAACACATGGGATTTAGTCTATAATTTCTTACATATCTTCAATATGTTATCTTAATATGTACTATTTCACAAAGCCACACTCAGAGTAAAACTTACGGTTTTACTGTTTTAATCAATATTAATTCACTGAACATCCAACTTAAATAAGAACAAAAAAATTAAAATGTGTATCTTTTTTTAACTTTTTAAGTTCCAGGGTACATGTGCAAGATGTGCAGGTTTGTTACAGATGTAAACATGTGCCATGGTGGTTTGCTGTACACATTATTCCATCACCTAGATATTAAGTCTAGCATCCATTAGCTATCCTTCCTGAAAATGCATTATTTTTAAAAGGAATTAAACTGGTAGCATTTATTTTAAGATGAAAAAAATGCCAAATATTAGCAAATTTAACAACATAATTTGTCTTGCTGTTAGTATTCAATTATTTCCTTGATAGACTGTGGTATATGTGATGATATTTTCTATCTGATTATGCCACCAGAAAATCAGTAACCTTGGAAAAGATGTATATTTCTCTGATTATTATAAGAGAAAAATTATTGAAATTATCAAAACAATTAGGAAATATAAAATATCAAAAATGTTTCTAACACCATTTTCATCCATTTCTTTCTTAAGATCTAGCTAATGTAAAAGAAAATAAGAAGAAGAACATTTATGAAAAGCTGCAATATGGATATTATTAGCATTATTTACATGAGATAATTTTCCTGAAAATGACATTCGATTTTATAAAAGTAAAACCTTTTCTATATAACAGAAATTACTAAGCAGAAAACAGAATGGGATACATGCAAATTACATAATATGATTTTGAAGAAGTAAACACCTGTGTGTGGGGGGGAGGGGTGTGTGTATGTCTGCACATTTGTGTTTATGTTTCTTTTTATATCAGCACAAAGAACAAAGTTGTTGAGGGACACACCCTGGTATGCTAAAACAGTACAGGGGCAATGGAAGAAGCTAGGAACAATTGCAACTTTATTCTTTATACCTTTGCACAATGAAACATGCATTACTCTATTTAATTGTTAAAAAATATAAAACATTTAAGGGAAAGTGATATATTAGAAGAAGTGAAACAGCATCAATACTTTTAAATGTAAGTAATGTGTAGACATTATCTAAATAAAAATACAGAGTTTTCTGTGAAAAATAAAAGGGAAGAGAAGACTGAAGAAAAATTATTGATGTTTCAGGATAGGAAATCCCAATATTATAAATATTATATTTCATCTGTAAAATTATTTTGGTTTAGGACTTGACAAAAATTATATAAAATATATCTTGGAATTTGAAGAGAGGTAAAGAAAGAGATGAGTTTCTCTACAAAATACTAAAAAGCAATATTTTAAAATTCATTTTTAATTAAAGTATTTTGCTGTTCCAGAATCAGAAACATAATTTTAAGGCATCAGAATTGAAAGTTTATATTATACTACTTTTTAATATAATTTAACAACATAGTAGTTCAAATTAAGCAAACATAAAACATCACATTGTCAAATGAGACTCAAACAAACCAGACATCTTGGTACAAATCCTCCCTAATAACTAAGGATTCAAGGAATCAACACGCACAGATGTCTCTCAGTAAAGCCTGCAGGTTACTTCACCCAGCAAGATGCTTTTATGTGATAAAAAATTCAATTTTGCACATCAGGGAGTTATATAACTATGATACTTTCCAAGGAGACATACTTAATAAATGAATTCAGTAGAGGTGTATTTAATACAAATAATCCTATACCTGGAACACTCTTCATGGTGCATTCCATAGAACAGGACTCCCCTCCTAGAAATCATTGTCTGTCCATTTACCAGGAGATTCATAATTTATAGTGGGATTAGACAGTTACCTAGTAGTTCCCCCAATCCCTCAATCAGAAAACAAATGAATCACAGCCTGACTATTTTAATTCCTTGCTCAAGCTTTTCTATGTGGTCTCTCTGCATTGGCTAATTTTAACTTTTTCATAGCATAGTAATTTCTGGGAAATAACACTTCTTACACAATGGTTGAAGGCTTCAAGAGTGAGTATTCTGTTCGTTCACGCAAGAAGTGATTAGTCAAAATAATGTGACCCCTGCTCCCCTCACTTTCTTGATCCTTCTTTTGTTCCCCTTTGCCTTCCGCATCCATGAAAGCTTCCTGAGGTCCCTTGGCAGAAGCAGATGCTGGCTGCATGTTTCTTGTATAGCCTGAAGAAATGTGAGCGGAATCAACCTCATTTTTATGTTATCCAGACTCAAGTATTCCTTTACTGCAGTCCCTAAGCTTTCGAGCACCAGGGACTTCTTTCCTGGAAGACAATTTTTCTACCACTTTGTGGGATGGGGGCATGTGTGGATGGAGAGGGCGATGGTTTCTGGATGAAGCTGTTCTACTTCAGATCATCAGGCATCAGTTAGATTTTCATAAGGAGTGTGCATCCTAGATCCCTCACATGCACAATTCACAATAAAGTTCATGATCCTATGAGAATCTAATGCCAGCTGCTGATCTGACAGGAAGCAGAAATCAGGCTGGAATGCTGGCTCACTGGCTACTCACCTCCTGCTGAGCTGCCCTGTTCCTAACGGGCCACTGACCAGTACCTGTCCACAGCCTGGGGCCTTGGAACCCTTGCTTTATAGAAATGCAAACAGACTATGACATATAGTTACTATAATAAACTTTAAAACATAATCTTCATTTTAGGGGGATATTTTTACTATGGATCTCAGATAGTCACTTAATTGTGACTGAAAGTTCACTAATAGGGGATGATCAAGTATTTTTCAACATAACAGGCTGTTCTGGAGACTGCTACATGTACCTTAGCTATTCCCCTCCCCCACTTTCTATTGCTTTTTTGCTAATTTAAATAATAATTGTTAGAAATGTATTTTCAATGGTAGAAGTAAATTCTTCAATTACCATAGTGAAGTTTTTAATAAAAAGGTCTCCCATTGTTTAAATCACTAAGTGTTACATTCTGTACACATCGGTATATTTTACCAAAAAAAAAAATATAGGATAAGTTGAAAATAAGTAAAGTAGAATAGTTCATCACTACAAATAATTTGCAAAACACTTCTCTAGAATATAGCCATACCTGCCTCTAGGGACCTTTCCACTGCAAGGAGTGGTTTAGTGGTTTAGTTATACAGTACTCAGTATAAAAAGATGTTGTATTTTGAGGTGACAGTCCTTGACTCCTTCATTACCGAATATTATCATTCTTAATTTACTAACACACAAAAAGAAGGGTGAGTAGCTCAGCAAAGGATCATATTTTGCTTATCTTTGTGTTGTGCCATTTTCTCAGTCAGTGTCTGGTTTACAACAAACAATCACTGATGATATAATAAATAAATAGATAAAATGTGCTTACATACATTTTATACATACATATATGTCTATATATGTTTTTATATAGCCAGTTTTGTTATTTATGCCCATTTGGATTCTTTAAAGGGCTAAACAAATCCCACAAAACTCTGACAAAATTTAAATACAATACAACAAGAGAAAGAAAACCACAGAAAAACATCTGAGATGGTCTGATACTTCCAGAGATATCTTCCAGAGTCCTCAATCTCATAGGAAGTGCTGCATCTTCAATAGGTGAACCACTAAAATATGTGTAAGATACATTGATCTCAGTAAAGACAGAGTGTCATGCAAGGAGGGGTCTTTTATAACCCTTTAGCCAAAACTAGTTTACATGACAAGGTTCAATAACAGAAACTAAGACAAAAACAGAAACCAAATAATGACAGGGATAAGAAATAATCAAATAGCCAGTAAAACATTAATTCTGGGTGTGTCCATGAGGGTATTTCTGGAAGAGATTAACATTTGAATTGGTAGACTGTGTAAAGAATATCGCCCTCACCAATATGGGTAGGCGTGATCCAATTCCTTAAAGACCGAAATAGAACAAAGAGTAAAAGGAAGAGAAACTTCTTTTTCTCTCTCTTCTTGAGCTAGGAAACCCATCTTTTCCAACCCTCAGACAGACATCTGAGCTTCTGGTTCTTGGACCTTCAAACTCAAACTAAGACTTACATTGTCAGCTCTCCAGATTTTCAGGCCTTTATGCTAGATTAGGAGTATATACCTGGCCTATGTGGGCCTCCAGCTTTAAGATGATAGATCGTGGGCCTTCAAAGACTCTATAATCATGTGAACCAATCCCTAGTAATAAATCTCATTCTATGTATGTATGTATCTGTCTAGTTAGCTATATCTATCAATCTTCTATTGGTTCTGTCTCCCTAGAAAACCCTGGCTAATACACAGATGAATACCATCAACTCTTACATTTTGTATGAAAAAATGATGACAAACTGCTCCCTGATATATAAACTGCTTTATGGCATGTTCTGTACCCTAACATAGAAACACCTCAATCACTAGTTAGTACATTCCATTCAGGCTTGGTCAAGAATTAGTATCATGTCTTCAATCCAAATCTTCAGGAAGATAAGCACAGGGTTGTGAGAGATCACATCCCAGTGAGACTTCGTTTACACAATGTGTGTGTTATATTTTTGGTAGGGAGCAGGTAGAGAGAGAGAGAGAGAGAGAAGCCATAATGGAGTCTCATAATAAAAGTGTTCATGCTTCCAAAGAAACAGTAAATCTAATATACTTCCTTGAAAGCTGATGCATTAAGGTCTTAATCGTAATCCAGTAAAAGGAAAACAAATGTTTATATTTTCTTTGAGCTCACATGGAAGCTGAAAAACCTATTCTTTAATTTAAAAACAACTGTCTTGCCAAAAGTCATTTATTTTAGCTAAATTAATATTAGAAGCAATGAATGGTGAAGAAAATTATTAGATTAAATTTAGATGGGGAAAAGACTGACTTCTAAATTTAGTAGGGCAACAGGCTCAGCAACAAAAAGCCTTCCCAAAGAGTCTCCTTTTCACATGTATATATATTTGTTCATTTTATATCCCTGATTTTCTTGCCATATTTTAGTTGTGAAATGGTGTGCAAATTACTTAACCTCTTGTGCACGTTTCTTTATCTGTGTAAAGGAGATTAAAATAATATTTTTCTCACTGTGCTTTATGGGAATTAAAGTAGTTCATAGCCATAAACTGTTTAAAATAATTTGCATTACACAAAGTATGTGCTCAAGAGTATTAACCAATATGTTATTGTTAGTCACATTAGTGTGTTGTATTATGCTGTTTAAGGTTCAAAGACATCTGATGGTATTATTTCTCAAATGTTTAGTGGTCAGGAGTTTGTGTTTATTTTATTTCTCTGTCCCATTTTCTCAAAACTTTAGGTCAGTGCTACACAGACTTGATTGTTCATTTAATTAACGCATATTTTAGTGCTATTTGGTACAGGTATGTTCTATTTCTTTTGCATAGCCCCAGATTGATTGATCTAATGTCTAATTTTTAAAAAAAATTGATTCATTCATATTATTGCTAAGATAGAAATTTCAATGTTGTTTCATTTCATATGGCCTGAATATAAATCAAGACTTTTTAAATTTTTTAATATATTATAAATTGTACCACAATCATATCCAAAATAAATAAACATAGCAAAAACCATTGCATTGTACATATTCTTTTTGCAGTAAAATTAATTTTTTTTAAATAAAACCTTTATTTGTTTTAGAAAAGTTTCAGGTTCAAAGCCAAACTGAGGAGAAGATAAAGATTTCCCACATATTTTCTTCCCTCATATGTTTGCAGCTTCCCCTATAACTAATGTCCTGCACCAGAGTGGTACACTTGTTAGCATTGATAAACCCACATTGACACGTCATTATCATCCAAAGACCATAGTTTATATGAGGTTCTCTCTCGGTAGTACATATTATTTTCATGCATTTTTATGGAATATTTTCCTTATTTTTAACTCTCTGGATATTTATACCCCTTCTGAACTTTACAATAGGCCCCTGATACATGAAATACCTAAAATAAATATTATTTCAAATGCTATAATATAAAAAATATTTCCAAATCAAAATAACAAAATATCATAGTTGAAAGGATCCTCCAAGGTGACATACAAATTAAGAAAATTTAAGACAGATGCACAGTTTGAGATTGTTACATAAACTGCCGTTTCCTGGAAATAATATTTATAAAATTGACTCTGGTGTCTTAAAGTAGCTAACAAATCTCCAGCTCCAATCAATGAGCAAATTTATCTACGAAATCAGACTCAATTATTGCACTTTAAAACAAAAGTTTTATAATTACCAGACATCATTATCACCATTATTATTATTAATCAGATTTCTCAAGCAGCAATTTAAGGAATATTCTTCATCAGAAACCCCTCCCCTCCACACACACAAAGATGAAAGATGGAAGCATTTGCATTCTTAAATGAGCATGCGGAGAAATTAAAGGAAATTTTAGAATCTTGTAGACTCTGGAATCCTGCCATGCTTGATTTCCCACTGTGCCACACTAGTTCCTGCTTTTCACAGTGAGATGACATGCACAGCAGGAGAACCAGACAAAAAGGCTCTTAATTATCAGTAATGGCCCAACATTCAAAGATGCTAGCTTCTGCAAACTTTGGAAGTAATCATTGTTTCCATTAGTGTTTCTGTTTGTCTTCAGCTTTTTAAAACATTTATTAGTCAATTAATGATGAATTTCCTTCCTATCAGAAGGCACAGAGCATTTTAAATAAGCCTTCTACCGCTTAACACTCTATAGAGGAATTCACATAATATTAACACTTCAGTAATTTATACATACCTATAAACACAAACACTTCTTTACACTATTCTTCACATACCTAAAATAACCTATGCAGAGAGATAGAAACAAAATGTCACTTTCTTAACATCTGTTAAATGTATCAGGAAACAAAAAATTAATTTTATGCATTTTATGTACAGATAACAAGATAGTATGTAACATTGCAGAAATTATAGTAAATTATTAGAGAAATTATCAAATTAATTTCATAAATGCTTAATCTTAAAACAGGAGTTCCTTTTCCATGTTAAAATTTTCAATAACAGTGTGGAAAATTAAACTAAATTTTTTAAAACTTTAGGTATAATTTTGGGAATAAATAAAAAATAAGATCAAATTACGGATAATGCACACAAAATTTCATTTCTAGTAACATGATCATGTAGTTTTATTAAATCTCTATGTTGAAAAGAAATATTTTATTGTATTCCACTGAAAATCTCAATTTTTTTCATATAAAACCTTATCAAAATAGTGATCCAGTCTCTAAGTAAATTCCATGACAGAAATCTCACTGCTAATAATGTGATCAGAAAGCTAATAGAATTATTAACTAATTATCAGGGAAATTCAAATTAAACCCACAATGAGGTGTCAGCTCACCCCTGTTAGGATGCTGTTATGGAAAAGACAAGACATAACAAATATTGGTCAGGATGTAGAGAAAAAGAAATCCTTGTACATTGCTGGTAGGACTGTTAACTGGCACAGTAATTATAGAAAATAATACATAAGTTCCTCAAAATATTAAAAATAGAACATTACCCAGTAATCCTTCTTCTACATATATACCCAATAGAAATGAACAGTATGCTGAAGAGATATTTGCACTCACATATTTATTACAGCATTATTCTCAATAGCCAAGATATGAGAATAACCTTAGTATCTATCAATGGATAGATAGATAAAGAAAATGTAGTTATTATTTAGTCTTAATAAACAAAGAAATCCTGCCATTTGTGACAACATGGATAAACCTGGTGGACATTACACTAAGTGAGATAAGCCAGGCACTGCACGATCTCCGTTACATGTGGAATCTAAAAACGTGGAGCTCATAGAAACAGAGTAGAGTAGTGGTTACCAAACACTGGAGAGAGGATGGAATGGAGTGATGCAGGTCAAACGGTGCAAACTTTCAGTTATGAAGGATGAGTAATTTCTATAACTCTAATGTCAAACATGGGGACTATAATTAATAATACTGTATTGCATACTTGAAATTTCCTAAGAATCTTAAGTGTTCTTACCTTAAAAAGGTAAATATGTAAGTAAGGTGATGAATGTGCTAATTAGTTTGATTGTCATAATTATTTAGCAATGTATATGACTATCGAATCATCAGGTTGTATACTATATATATATATATACACACAATTTTGTAAACCATGCCTTAATAAAGCTAGAATTTTTTTTAAAAAGCTAGTGAAGATGGTACCATGACTGGACTCTACAAGTTTTTCTCTAACTTTTCTAGGAAATTACTTTTACCAATGGAAGAGACAGAATGAGCACACCTTCCAAACCTGATTGGATCACCCCAGGCAACTTTTTAAAAGCTCAAGTTTCTATGAGAGCCTTGAATGTATTTTTTAAATTTAAGGAGATTTTACGTTCTATGCCAAAATGCATCTCTATTTGTGGCAATATAATATTTATTATTATTAATGAGAGTAAGATTATCCCTTGATTTCTAAACATCTGTACTGAATTAATGAGCCACAAACAAAGCAGTTCAGTTCAGTATCTCATCTTTCCTAGTGTCACATGTTTTCAGAAATAAGCTCACACAATAATGTTCATACAAAGGGCCAGCTTATCTATATGCATGAAATTGTATATGCCTATCTATATGTATGCGCTATTTCTGGGTAGACATTGAGAGGAAGTCCAGAAAACAATGTCCAAGAGGGAGTTTTTGTATAATAGTCCCGTGCAATTATTTGGGAAAAGGTTGAACTGTGTTTCTTTGTGATGTGAAACCAACTTGTTTTGTATTAAGTGAGTATTCAAGTGTTTGTCCACTTGTCAGTCTTCTATGTATTTTAAAGATTTTTTCATAAAACGGGTGCCTGATATTCTTTATTTTTTTAACCATGAATATTGAGATTTTCATACTGTAAATTATCCAAATGTCTCAATGGATGCATACATTAATTCTCGCTCTTTTTAGGTTACACTCAGACTTTATTTTCTCTAAAGCAGTCTTACCATGAGACATTAAAACATTCAGTCTTGCATCATAGTTAATACTATATAGTTACAGTCAAGTCTTGAAAGTACATATAATAATTAAGTCACTTAAGGAGTAATTCTTTATCATTTACAGGATTGCTGCTCTCATTCACTACATCAAAATGTTCAGTTTGTCATAGCCTGCTTTTTAGTTATATGCAAAATTTTAAAACAAGCAATTTTGTATTTAGTTTATAAGGTTCTGAACAGCAATTACCGAAACTGAGCCAGGATATATCTATTAAATAGATACATTTAAGTTTGTAAGGCAAAGTTACAAAAGCACATCTTATTTTATTAAATAGTTTTAAAAATGTGTCTTTCAAAAGCATTTTAAAAGTTAATGGAACATTTTACTAGTCACAAAAGTCCAAAAATAATGAAGAAACTCTCTGATTCAAGATGTTGGTAAATATCTGGAACCGATGTATATATTTTGGATACTCAGTGACCTTGAGGTAAACTTCTTACCTTGCCTGTCTACATTATTTTTTCCCAATCAATAATGTTCTACACACACACACACACACACACACACACATTTATTTCCTCAGAAACGTATTTGCTAACTATTACATCATCACATACTTTGAAAACTAGCCCATACATAGACATTATTACTAACATGACCACAAAAATAAGCCATTTTATTAATATTTATTCTTTTATATAATTCTTAGAAAAAAATATGGACTAACGTTGCAGTTTCAAGTAAAGTTTATATTCTGAGTAAAAAAGAAAATGCATTGTTTGATATTTTTGTACAAATAATACCAAACGAATATTTTTGTACAAATAAATAAGAAATAATATCTGGCTTGACTAGTTATTTTGACTCAAAGAGATGTGTCTGCCATGCTTCAGGGCTTTAATATTTTTTATATCATGTGAGAATTTTGTCTCAAGGCAATTCTAGAAGAGATCCTAAATCATGTTTCAAAAAGCTTTATACCTGCTTGTTTATGTGTTCTATTTATCACATTAGCTCCTAACTAGGACTTCTCTATTATTGGTTGCAGAAAAGCTCTTTTAAAAAAATAAATATACACCATTACTTCTTAAATGTAGCTGCAAGTAAGCTGTTTTCATGAGTCAGTTACTCTCTAAATAATATCAAGAATTAGACATTTATAGCTTTACACTATAATGAAAGGATCTTTAAATCAGTGTCTAAAAGGACACTTCTTTTAAATGTGCTGTTATTATTCACTGCTCATTTCATTTTCCACAATTGGAAATCTCTCCTTCCAATTCACATCTATGACAGTTCTTGACTGTTGCAAGTTCGTCTAAAATGCCTTCTCAATCCCCATTATCTGTACTTCCCCTAACCCATCTTAAAAGATGAGGTGAGAAAAAAAGAAAAAAAGAAAAAGATGAGGTGACAGATGTATAATAGTCTCATCTGAAATCAAGCATTTGACATAGTTTTGTGAATTGAAGCACTTAATTATCTTTAAATGAATACTTGGGAAATGACAGGTAGGAGCTCTAAGATTACTTTCTAGCTCCATTGCCTGGGCAATACGTGGTAAACTGTATGTTAGAGGATGACTTGTATAGTAATTTTATTCTGAAATGTGAGGTAGATTATTTGCAGTTATTTAGTCTTAAAATTCCAAGATCTGTCTTTACAAAGCTTTGGTAGAAACATTGGCTATATTCTAAGCAAACATTGTGCTTTTAACTTAAAATCTTAAAATGAATATAGAATGCAGGAAATCTCCAACATAAATATCTAATTTTATTATTTTTAATTTAGTTTTTAAAAATAATTTTTTCTTTTTCAATCTGTTTTTGGCTAGGTACGTTATTTGATTCTATTAATTGATTTTATAATTGTTACTAGAAACATGCGCGTGCGCACACACACAGAGTGCTGGGATGAATTTCTTAAAATCCCACAGAGCTATCTGTATTAGCCTAGTGTGGTAGCCACTTAAACCTAGAAGGAAACCAGTGTTGTTTTTCTCATTATCCTTGAATTCCCAGAATTAATAGGAAAATAAGTCTAACTCCCTGGTAAAGATTATTTTAAGGCTGTACCTTATGGCTGTTCAATAATTAAGCAAATATCACAGACTTATTTTTAATACCCAGGTATGCAAAATATTAATCCTAATAATTTAAGTGCAAGTTATATAAAAATCAATCCTAATATGTTTCTATTGGAGATCAGATTATTCCTCCCCTGGAGAGTCTCTCTCAGCCCAGAGGGACAGAAATTACTTCTGGATTACATTACTATAATGATTGCATCATCACTTTCTGAAAACTGCATCCCTCCTTAGATGCTCTCCAATGATATGCCTCCTTTGGGGGCATTGAAGTAGCAAGTGCTCTAGATAGAAAGCTCATTTATCAAGTTCAGTTTCTCAGACAGCCATCTGTTAAGTGTAGAAATTTGTGATTTAATAATCACTGTTTTCACTGCCCACAAATCACTTCTTTGAAGTGAAATAACCTCTATCCCATTACTCCAAGAAAATAGATTGAAATTATTCAAATTCAATACTTTCTTATGCAGTTGATGATTAATTTGTAGCAATAGGAAGTATAGTGCCAAATTAATTATAGGATTAGGCAGTACTGGTAAAATGGTCATTCTCCATTCTCGTGTCTTGGAGAATTAGCATGGTAAAAACAATTGTGTTACATCTAAGCTGTATATTACAAGGCTATATTTTTTTCTACCTCAAAGTTGGTATCATTAGTTTTTAGAGCCATCAGAAGCCTTAGATAATCTATGGCACTTGTCCATGAAGATATGCCCACAAGCAGCATCTAGTGCCTAAAGTTTATTTTATAGTGGCAGACGTTGGCATGAGAGAACAGTGCTAGGCCCTTCCTGTCTTGAGCAATACTACACATCATCAATCTCGACAATGGGAATTGCACCTGCTTCCTGCGATTCCACAGTCTGTGTTTCACTAAATGCTCAGCACGATTGTTAGTATTATGCTTCCTTTCAGAAACCCCATCTAGGCAGGGATGGTGAGCTCAGGCAGCAACATTTAGAAAAGAGGAAAGAAATAAGTTAAAGTACAGAATAGTTATTGTTTAGGATACATGCTTTAATCTAGCAAAACTGACTCTTCTCTCTTAACATCCTGATACAGTCTGTACAAGGCAACTTGAGACCAAAAATAAGTAAACTATGGTAAAAAAAACAAAAAAATGAAAACCAAAAACAAGGTAGGCCAGGCTCAGTGGCTCACACCGGTAATCCCAGCATTTTGGGAGGCCAAGGCAGGCAGATCACTTGAGGTCAGGCGTTCGCAACCTGGCCAACATGGTGAAACCTCCTCTACCTAAAATACAAAAAATGAGCCGGGCATGGTAGTGCATGCCTATAATCTCAGATACTCAGAGGGGTGACACAGGAGAATTATTTGAATCCACGAGGCAGAGGTTGCAGTGAGCCGAGATCATGCCACTGCATTCCAGCCTGGGTCACAGAGGGAGATTCCGTCTCAAAAATAAAAATAAAAATAATAGGGTCAACCCATTTAGAATATAGATAATGCCTCCTGGTGGTGTCTTAACACATAAAAATTAAGAGCTCTAGGGACTTACTATGAAGGTGTATATGGCAAGGGCTTTTAAATTATGGCCTGTGTGTAGCATGAAAAACAACAATGAGACTTTGGGGATTCCCAGAAGTTTGGAGAATAAACAATTATTTGGGGTTATTAAAAAAACTTACTTCATGAAACAAACAAACCCAAAAGTATAAAAGGGAAAAAAGCAAATATCAGAATTCCCCTATTTGAAGACACAGAGCAATATATATATCCATGGTTTTGAGGAAAGGGAAGGAAGTGAATATAGCATCAATTACAGTCTACTTGATAGTTCAAACAAATAGATTGGAACATTGAGTTCTGTTGTTGCAAAGAAAATGTATGAGAAATAGAAGAATCCAGAGACTTATAACCCTGCATTTTACTGCATCCATTAAATACCAGTATATCTTAAACTAATTGCAATGTGATTTAACTTGCCAGTTGGGAACTTCATTTCTAGTGCATAATTTCATCTTCCATTAAGCACTAAGAAATCTGATCATCTCTGAATACCATGATCTCATCAGTTTTTCGAAGGAATTAAGAAAAGAAAACATATTTAGGAAATTCTGCAGTGTTTAGTCTAATAATGACTACAGATTTATGGTAGTTATTTATCTACAACTTCCAAAGGATGGCTTTATGTAATGACCCCAACAAAGAAAAAGAAGGATACTGTTTAAGGTAATTACCAAACATTTTTTAAGGTGCCAGAAAATATAAATTGAAAACAAAACAATAGGATGAGTAGTAATTCTGTTTCTGGGATGTTATAACATCAAATCTGTGGACACAATCCTCCTGGGAGTGAAATCAATGCATACTCTTTTCACTTGTGTAAATATATTACAACATTGCAGCCAGATGATAATGGCCTGCTCATATGAAAAAGTCGTAGGTATTCTTGGTCAATTAGATTATTTTTAAACTTGAATTTTCTTGCCATTTTATTCCATTTCTGTGTGTGGGTGTGTGTGTGTGTGCACATGCGTGTGCACACACACACACCCAGGTTGGGGTGGGGTTGATTAAAAGCATAGAATTGAAAGTTCAATCAACCATAAAGGAAGCATACTGACATTTAGGATCTATCACTAATTCCAGTGGACTTTACACTTGTTAAAAATCTTGGTTAACTTTCTTAATCTTAGTCCATTTACCTATGAAATGAGTTAGATAAACTGATGTTTCTGCATTGGGCAAGCTGTTTCTGTCTGTTTCATTTTGGTTTGTTTTTGCCCTTTGCAATTTTGTTTGTTTTAGTCTGTTTTGCTTTACTAACCAGCATTTCTTTATCTGATCACATATCTTCCCCTTGCCACCCCCACCTTTGGAATGGGAATGATTCCTCTCTATTGTCATTTTGTAAAGAAATAACATAATAGTTTTAACTAAGATTTGAATATGAGTGAAACTTGGAACTTTTGCTAGAATTATCAAGAAGGAAGTACTCTTTTTTGTTGGCAAGTAGAATAAATGCATGAACCTCTGGGTGCCCTTTTCACACATTCATGTCAAAATTCTGCATGAACATAAAAATATGATAAAAAAAGACCATAGTTGAGCAATGAAGATCAATAGTTGCATAATTTCAGATGATATTGTCATTTAAAATCTTGTAACTGGTTTAAGCTAATGAGATTCACTCCCTTGTACTCTCTAGTTTCATGAGCCAAAATATTTCTCTTTAAATCAAACATGTAATTTGAGTTAATATTATATTATCTTTAACTGTAAAAATTCCAACTTATCCATTCTCACAGGTAGAAAAATTAACATAAAGAATATATTCTCTTTAAAACTGAAATAACTTAATTCCATTAATTTCACTTTGTGCTTTGTTTAGTTATTCGACACAGACAAAAAAAGTAATATTATGAAGCAGCCTATCATTCATTTGTTTCAAAAAATTTTATGTGGGTAAATAAAGTTATTTTTATCTTTTAATTTTTTCATTTTAGAGTGATTTTATTTGTAACTTTTCAGTGGCTTGGCCTTGCAATAAGTCAACATATTAAAATCCCACCAATCCTAAAGTCAGTTGCCAGTAACACACACACACACACACACACACACACACAATTATTATTCTTCTTTTCCAGAATTCCTTCAGATCTAGATACTATAATAAGAACATGTATTATTGTCACATACAATCTCTACTTTTAGATGGCAATTATTGCTGATGCGAGTGGGTTTGTGTTCCTTGAAGTGTCAACCAACACATGCCTTAGTGAAAAAGTAATAGGACTACCAAATATCTACACATTTAGTGTAAAAGTAAGTTCTAAATTCAATTTTCTAGGTATTATAAACATGTTTTTTTTAAAAAAATAATAACTTGCCACTCTTCTAGGACAATGCAAAGATATTTCCTCTCACTACTCTTTTTTAGCATAGTACTTGAATTCCTAGCTAATGCAATGAGACTAGAAATGGAAATTAAAAGTACATATTTTGGAAAAAAAGAAATAATACCATCTTTTTTTACAGATAACATAATTATCTGTGTAGAAAATCCTAAATAATCTACAAAAATACTCCTGGAGTAACTAAGTGACAATAGTAAAGTTGCAGAATACAAGACTAATATACAAAGTCAATCATTTCCTCTATATAAGCAATGAACAAGTGGAATTTGAAATTAAAAATGTAAACCTTTAATTAACAACACCATAAAATGAAATACTGGAATAAATCTAACAAAATATGTATAAGATTTATATAAAGAAAACAGCAAAAGTCTAATGAAAAATCAAAGAGGAATTAAATAAATTGAGAGATATTGTATTTTAATGGATAAGAAGACTCAATATTGTCTAGATGAAAGTTCTTTCCAATCTGATCTGTATTTTCAATGTGATCCCAATTGAAATTTTAGCAAGTTATTTTCTAAATATCAACCAACTGCTTCCAATATGTATATGAAGATGAAGACAGACAATATTCAAGGAGAAGAACAAAGTCAAAGGACTGATACTCTCTGACATCTAGACTTCCTATAAAGCTACGTAATCAATCCAGTGGTTTTGGTGAGATGTGGATAAATAGACAGTGGAACAGAATGGAGAGGCCAGAAATAGACCCACATAAATATATTCAAGTGATTTTGACAAGGGAGCAAAGGCAATACAGTGGACTGAAGATAGTGTTTTCAACTAAGGGTGCTGGAACAACTGGGCATCATATGCAAAATGGATCTAAACACAGGCCTTCCACTTCTTACAAAAATTAGCTCAAAATAAATCATGGTTCTAAACATAAAACACAAAGCTATAAAACTCCTAAAAAATAACACAGGAAAAAGTTTAGATGACCTTGGATTTGGCAATCACTTTTTAGTTAAAACACCAAAAACATAATCCATAAAATAAATAATTGATGAGCTGTACTTTACTAAAATTAAAAACTTATGCTCTGCAAAGGCACCATCTATATTTGAGAGTGAAAAGTCAAGCCATATAATAAAACAAAGTATTTGGAAAACATATCTGATAAAGGGCCATTATTCAAAATATAAACAGAACTCTCAAAGCTCAACCATAAGAAAAACACTCAATTTAAAAATGAACCAAACAGACATCTCACCAAAGGATATACACAGATGACAAATAAGCCTATGAAAAATGTTCCCAATCACTTGACATTAGGGAATTGAAAATTGAAACAATGAGATAACAGTTTCCACCTGGTAGAAGGATAAAAATCTGAAACACTGAGATCATCAAATGTTGGCAAGAATGTGGAGCAACAGGGACTCTCATTTATTGTTGGTGGGAATGCAAAATTGGTATAGCCACTTTGAAAAACAGTTTGGAAGTATCTTACAAAACTCTTGCAATATAATATAGCAATTGTGCTCCTCAGTATTTACCCAAAGGAGCTGAAAATTTATGTCCACAGAAAAATCTGCACACAGATATGTATAGCAGGTTTATTCACAACTGCCAAAACTTGGAAGTGGCAAAGATGTCCATTTATAAGCAAGTTGATCAACTGGTACATCCAGACAACAGAATGGTATTTGGTGCTAAAGAAAAATAAGTTATCAATCCCTGAAAAGACATGTAGGAAGCTTGAATGCATATTACTGAGCTAAAGAAGCCAATTTGAAGCCAATTTGAAAAGACTCCATACTATATGATTCCAACTACGTGGCATTTTGGAAAAGGCAAAACAGTAAAAAAAAAAAAAAAAAATAGTTCTCTGAGATTAGAGGAAGGGAAAGATAAATAGGTGGAACAAAGAAGATTTTTAGGGCAGTAAAGCTACTTCCCTACTGATACTACAGTGTGGAGACATGTTTCTATACATTTTTCCAAATGTACATCACCAAGATTGAACCCTAAAGTAAATTAAGCACTTTTAGTAATAATAATATGCCAATTATTTATTGATTGTGACAAATGTACCACTGTGGTGGAAGATGTTGACAATGAGGAAACAATGCATGTGTGGGGCCAGGGGGTATATGAGAACTCCTTGTATATTCAAATTTTTCTGTGATTCTAACAGTTCTACAAAATAAACCTCATTTAAAAAAATCTGTCACTCAAGAAGCATAGGACAAATAAAGAAAATTTTCAACTGGAAAAATATTTTAAATTATGTTTTAATGTGATGCTATGTGCTTTTATTGGTATTAATTAAAAAACATAACCATTAAGCATATATTTTGCAATTAATATAAAGTGTATTAAGCAATGTCATCTGTATCAGGTCCTCATAGAAAATTTGTTTACAAATATAGTGTCAAAAATTAATATCCTTAGAAATAGTGGTATGTTTATTACTTCTGATAAGACCATTTTCAAACTGGCTGCTAAATCATAGTCCAAGGCAATAATCATGATAGTGACATTGCCATTTCAGAGTTTGAGCATTTTATTCCCTCATTTTATGCCCTTAGTTTATTAGTTAATGAGAGAAAGACAAGTGTTGAAAATTTGGCAGTTTTATTAATGTTGTGTCTACTATTTTTGTGTTAGATCATATCAAATCCAAATTAGAATGTATATTAATTAGAATTTATGTTAATATAATAAATAACAATATTATTATTTGCTATGACATCTGAATACTAGAACAGAAGTCACTTTTACCTTCTTTACATTTGAAACTATTAATATAACTTTATCTAGTTTAAAAGTTATTAATTTCTAATGTTCTCAAGTTATCTATAGTCATACAAAATATTGCTATCCTAGGGTTATGAGACATTTTTATGGATGTAGAAAAAAAATGCTCTGGCCTCCATTCTTGCATTGTTTTTTATTTGAACATTCTCATACATTAAATGACACCATAAAACTGAAGGTCATCATTTTTTTTTATGTCTCCTTATCTGAAAGACCATTACGAACATATCAGCTTAAGACAGAAACATCTAAAGCCATATGGCATTAGTTTTTTTGGTTTCTGAATAATGTCTAGTGGACAGATATCAATATCTCATATTCACTGCCATCACCAATAATATGTGTCACATGGGCATGATGAATCAGGTGAATCTGCAGAGTGAAATCCAGGATGAAGGTTATAGCCATCAATTTTGTGTTATGATGTTCTGTTTTTCGTTATATTTATTTTTTGATAGAGTTTGGTTCCAAAGAATTAGCTTGTGGCAATAAAGGCAGGTCAGAGTCTGTTCTCAAAGCTGGGAAAACACACGCCAATAAAACAAAGAAAAAAAGACAATAATTAATAAGCTGGAGAATCAGAATGTTAATTTAAACTCTATAAGGAATGTTAATTTAAACTCTATAAATGAATCATTCAATTCATCAGAGACATAGGTTGAAGGGGGATTGCACAAAAGCAGTGTTAACTTTTTTACAACTTTAAAACAGCTCTTCACTAAGAATTCTGTGAGAGTACCTTATAAAATCTTTGTTAGGAACCACAAACTACATATGAGGATTCTACCTCAAGATACTGCTTGGAACTATTGACAAAGAGCTTTACAGATTAAAGTTTCCAAGCAGTTGATGGAAGAAAATTTCTGTTATATATTCCCCTTTTCAAAACAAGCATAGCTGGGCTATTTAATTTCTTTAAGTTGTAGGAATTTATGATTTATGTAACAATTATTTACTAATTCCCTAGACCCAATGACAATGCCGTATCTTCATTAGTGCTATCTTTTCTCCATTCAAACAAAATATTCTGTGACAGTATAAATAAGTGTAATGGTTGTTAAAAGACCTTTACTTGTCTACTTAGAGATTTTAGCCCCCAAACTGAGTGCAATGTATATTAAGTTCCCCACACTCTAGGCATCAGACATACCATTGCAAATTATTAATAAGAAGTGCCCAAAATATTTCAGTGTATGCCACTCCATCCAGGCTAAATAAGAGGGGCCAGGGGTTCATTAGTACAGAAGATGATGCTTTAAAAAAATTGTAGCAATGGAGAATACTGTAGTCAAGTAAGATGGGCCTTGGTGTGATTGGGCAGGGTTTCTTTCTGGAAGGAGAGATAGGTATTTTCTTTCAAATGGCACGTTTGCTGAGCTGTAAAAATGGGAGACACTGGTATCACGCCAGATTATGCAATGAGAAAGAACTTGGAAACGTTGTTATGGTTATCTAGAATTTTGAAGAATGTAGAGACTGGAACTGAATCCTCTCTTGAACTGTGAAGATAACTGGCTAGCTGGAGCTTCCCATATCACAGGATAAGGAAAAAGGAAATCAATGGGAGTGGACTGCACTTCTAGGTTTGAAAGGAGCAATGATGTCTGAATTCCTGTGAACCACATGTTCTGTGGCATGTTGATTCATCTTATAAAGACTTTGCCCAGGATATCTGCCTTCCAGATAGAGGTACTCCAGTAGAAAGAATGGAGATATGGTGCCAGAAGGCAGGAGCTTAGGAGGACATGTAAGAGGTTATTAAAAGGTATTAACTACAGAGAGAATGGTGTAATACAGAAGTCTCTAGAGGAAGGGTCTTCAAAGAACCTACAAAAAAACTTCGTGCAAAGAGTCAAAATTTGGCCATCTATCATGTAGGACCCACTGATATCCAGCTTAAATAAACCCCAAGCAAGAAATACTTTACCAATTATCTCTAATCTGCTCTCCCCTTGTTCTTTGATGATGAAGGAGCCAGAAAGAGCAGAATGCACTAGTGGAGAGGAAGAATAACAAGGGCTAAAGGACACACCATGCTTTTCACCCCATTATTAGTCTAACTGTCCTAGGAGTTGACCAGATGGAGATTTGAATTAGCTGAGAGATTAAAATTTGGATTTAGTTTGAACAGAAGATTTTAATAATGAAACTGTTTTAATAGTTGAAAGGTGAAAACATTGAACTGTTGAAAGGATGAGACTGTTGTAACAGCTGAAAAATCACTGGAAGTGCATGAGATATTCTTGCAGTATTGGCAAGAGAAATGGGAGATCTGGGAAAGTGAATTGTGAAAGCAACACTGGAAAAAAAAAATGAAAAGCAATTTCCATATTATTTTGTGCTGAGACCAGGTCATTCTATAAATCAGACACATAAATAAAGAAAACAAAAGCAGAGCTAGTCTTATTGAAGTAAAAGCTGTATTTCCAGTCTCAGCAGCTCATCCCTTTCTTTCTCAGAAAGGTCTCTGATCATCATCCCCTGATCTATAAGAAATATAAACTTAAAACCACCTGTGTCAATAGTCCTCAGTACTCATGCACAGACTAACACCAGTCCCTTATAAAGTTTTTAATGCAACAGGAAAAGAGAAAAAAATAAGAAAGATATAGTGCATTCTTATCTTTTAAAATATTAAATTTAAATCTCTACAATGTATTCTAACTTCTAAATGTCAATCATTTTAGAAAAATGATGAAATAAGAAAAATCTTGTTGTTTCTTTTGTACAGAATACTTTTTGGAAAAAATTAAAAGTTGGCATCTCTATGTCTAATACTACGTATTTTATATTAATTTGTGAAAGTCCACTTGTTAAGCCTAAAATCCTCTAGTTAACATTTTTCTATTCTTATTTTACTGATTTAGTATAGAGAAAATATTTTAAAAATTTTTTTTGCATTACAAAACAAAACAAAAAATGCAACCACTGAGCACTGCTATAAATCTCAATAGTAATAGAAACAAATTGTTTTATATTTCCAATAGGTGAACCTAAAGTTTAATCTTACTGTGCGGCAAAATTATGTTCACTATATTTATCTCCTTTTCCATAAGATTCCCTTATCTTTACTCAACCCTTCAGTTAAACTATCTTCTAGTACCATATTACAAAATTATGTATAGCACATTTACACTCCATGTCTACATCTAAGGTAATCAATGAATGGAATGAGTACTAAAATATCATATTTAGAGTAGACAGTTCTCATTTCAGGAAAAGCATTTCACTTCAAGGAAAACTCTGATTCAAAATGCCTTTGTCACTCTTCTGTTACGTATTTCATTTTACCCTCAATTCCCACATATAATGACATTATTTTTCTATAAATGCATATAGTTATTCAAGTCACATTGCTGATTATCACCAAATAAACAGAATTATTCAGTGTTGAATGAGTCAATTTTGAAAATGAACACCAAGAGCTATTCCTCTAATTTTTGTTTCCAACAGTAATTTTACTTCATAACCTAGTGATTTGTGCCAGTGTAACTTGCTCACAGAGCTGCAGAAAGGGATGTGGAAATCTAAAAAGAATTTTGAATTTATTTGAAATCTATAAATTTATACTTTTTAATCTAATCCTATTGTCCCTTTTGTCCCATGAGTACATTATGCACTGTGCCTTGTTTCTTAATATTTTCCTAAAGGAGATGCTTTTATTCACCACTATTCCACCATGATGTTCACCTTGAATGGCCAGCTCAAAACTTCTTTTGATAATTTGTGTATATCATTCATCCATTGATGTATACTTCCATTGTTTCCATATCTTGGTTATTATGACTAATGCTGTGATAAGTGTGGGAGTGCAGATATCTCTCTGACATATTGATTTTTTTCTTTTGAATATATACCCAATAACAGGTCTGCTGAATCATATGTTAGTTCTATTTTTAATTTTTTACCTTTCATCTTTTTGATAATGACCATCCTAACAGACGTAAGGTGATAACTTGTGGTTTTAATTCAAATTTCCATGATAATTACCGATGTTGTACATTTTTTTTGAGTCTTTGAAATCTGTTGTCCATTTTTATGTCCTCTTTGGAGGAATGTCTATTCAGATTTATTTTCTTGGTAGGTTGTATGAGTTACTTATGTATTTTGAATATTTACTCCTTATCAGTTATATACTTTGCCAATATTTCTCCCATTCTGTAGGCTGTCTCTTCACTCTGTTGTTTTCCTGGCTGTGAAGAACCTGTTTGGTTTCATTTAATTCCATTTGCATATTTTTACTTTTGCTGCCTGTGCTTCTGGGGAATATCCAAAAAAAAATCATTGCCCAGACCAATGTCATGGAGATTTCCCTCTATATTGTCTTCTATTAGCTTTACAGTTTCAGATCTCACATTTAAGTCTTTAATCCATTTTGAGTTGATTTTTATATGGTATAAGATTGATGCCTAATACATTCTTCTGCATGTATATATCCAGTTTTCTCAAAACTATTTGTTAAAAAGACTGTCCTTTGCCCATGGTATGTTCTTGGCATCTTTATCAAAAATCAGTTAAGTGTAATTGGGTGAATTTATTTCTGAGCTCTCTGTTCTGTTCCATGTGTCTATTTGTCTGGCTTTGCACCAATACCATACTGCTTTAGTTACTATAGCTTTGTAGTATATTTTGAAATCAGATAATGTGATACCTTCAGCTTTATTGACTGTTTCTCAAGATTGCTTTGACTATTCATGGACTTTAGTGGTATCATGTGAATTTTAAGATTTTTTTTTATATTTCTTGAAAACAATGCCATTGGATTTTTGATACAGCTTGCATAAATTTGTATGCTGCATTGGGTAGCATGAATATATTGATATTTTTTCCAATCCACAAATATGAGTGGGCTTTCAATTTTTTTAATCTCTTTCAATTTTTTCCTCAATGTTTCATATTTTTCAATATAGAAGTCTTTCAGATCTTTGGTTGAGTTTATTTATAAGTATCCTGTTGTTTTTAATGCTATTGTAAAAAGAATTGTTTTATTGATTTCCTTCTGGGTAGTGCACTGTAAATGTGAAGAAATCCTACTGGTTTTTGTATGCTCACTTTGTAGTTTTCAACTTAACTGAACTCACTAATTAGTTCTAGTTGATTAGTTCTAGGTGGTGTTTTTTTCTTTTTTTTTTTTGAGATGGGGTCTTGCACTGTTGCCCAGGTTGGAGTGCAGTGGTACGATCTTGGCTCACTGCAACCTCTACCTCCCAGGTTCAAGTAATTCCCCTGGCTTTAGCCTCCCCACTAGCTGGGATTACAGGTACCTGTCACCATGCCCTGCTATTTTTATTTTTTATTTTATTTTTTGTAGTTTTAGTAGAGCTGGAGTTTCACTATGTTGGCCAGGCTGGTCTCGAACTCTTGACTTCGCGATCCATCCACCTTGGCGTCCCAAAGTGCTGGGATTACAGAGATGAGCCACCACATCTGGCCTCTAATAGGTTTTTTATAGACTCTTTGGGGTTTTCTACTTAGGTTCATGTCATTTGTGAACAGAAGCAAGTTTACTTCTTCATGCATTTTTCTTGCTTAATTGCTTTGGCTACAATTTCCAGTACTATGTTGATTAGAAGTGCTGTAAATAAGCATGCTTGCCTTGGTTTGACTCTTAGAGAAAAAGCTGTCAGTTTTTTACCATTGAATAGAATGTTTCCCGTGAGATTTTCACATGTGGACTTTATTATGTTCAGGTAAGCTCCTTCGATACCAAATTTGTTGAGAGTTTTTATTACAAAAGAGTGTTAAATTTTGCCAAAAAAAAATTTTTTTTGCCTCTATTGAAATGATCATGTGATTTTTAGCCTCTATGCTGTTAATGTGGTATATTAGATTATTGATTTGTGTATGTTGAATAATCCTTACATTCTAGGGATAAATCCCACTTAGTCATGGTATATGATACTTGTAATGTGCTATTATATTTGGTTTGCTCATATTCTGTTGAGAATTTTTGCATCTATGTTCTCTAGAGATATTGGCCTATAGTCTTTTTAAAAAAAAATTTAGTGTCTTTGTTCTTTCTTTGGTATTAGAGTGATGCTGGCCTCATTGAGTTCTTCCTCTTTCATTTTTTTTGGAATTTTTTAATAGTATTAGTATTAATTCTTTATTAAATGTTTAGCATAAATCACCCATGAAGCCATCTTGTCTTGGACTTTTCTTTCCTGGAGGTTTTTGGATTACTGATACTGCCTCCTATATTGTTAAATATTCCTTGACAGATGAATGGACAAAGAAAATGTGGGGATATATATATGTGTAGATAAATAGGTAGATATATACACAATGTATATACAGAATATATACAATATACATGTATGTGTTTGTATGTACATATACACACATGCACATGATGAAACATTATTCAGCCTTAAAGAAAGGAAATCCTGTCATTTGTGGCAAAATAGATAAACTTAGAGGACCTTAAGCGAAATGAAATAAGCCAGACCTGAAGAACAAATACTACATGACTTCTCTTATGTCAGGAAATTATAATAGTCAACTAAGCTTACCAGGGTCTGGGAGAAGGGGAAATTAGGGAAGTATTGGTCAGAGGGTATACAGTTTTAGTTATGTGAGATGAATAAGTCCTAGAGACCTTATTGTGTAACATAATACATATAGATAACAACATGGCATTGTATACTTGAGGATGCATTAAGCACATAGATCTTATGTTAAATATTCCTATCACAAAAAAGGGAGAAAGAAAACTTTTAGAGATAATGGTTATGTTTACGGCATTGTTTACGGTGATATTTTCACTGGTATATACTCATTTTCAAACTCATAAGATGTATACAGAAAATACATACAGCTTTTTTGTATGTCAATCATGCCTCAATATATTTTTTTAAACATAAATATTTTAAAATTGTCTCTATTCCAGTATTCACTGAGTTACTTAGTTTTAATTCCTCGGTACTTAATAGTCTATATCACATACATATCTATACTTAATCATGTACTTTTGCATTGCGCTTGTGATTATCTCCACAAAAGTGAGGGAAAGTTTTCTTTTGGTTTGATCTGGTTTTGGTTTTGAACAAAAAATGAGTCTTATTTTAGCTTCAGTATGAGACAGTTTAGCATAGCACTGAATTCACATGTTCCGGAGTCAGGGTGCCGAGATTTAGACTTTCCGTATGCCCATGTTATGTCTCTGGCTTTGGATGAGTCATTTAACCTTTCTGAATCTCAGTTTCCTTATCTGTAGAATGGTAGTGAGAACAATTCCTACTTCTTAGGTTTGTTAAGAGGCTTATATGAGCAAAGCCACTAAAATATAGCATAATTCCTGCCACATTACAATCGTCCCTAAAATACTCCTTCTTTGTTATCTTCCTCTTTTTGTATGAATTGTTATTATTTGTCCCAAAAGGCCTAACACAATATTGATGACTTAAGAGTTATTTAATGCTTACTCAATTCTACATTTAAAAATAGTCTAAAAATGTTTTACAAATCCATTCAATCTTTGCTTCTCTCGTTAGCACTACTAACATTACCCCATCTCCACTTTGAATTGAATTTGAACCCAGCTTTTATTAAATTTATTCTGGTACTATGAGTTTACATTTCTTATCACTCTCATTGAAAAGCCCAATCTTCTTTCCTTTCCCTCTTCAAAAATACAAAAGTCAGTAGGAATGTGTGCCAGTTATTAATGTATTTTGTCTCAGCTCCAAATTTACCCTTTTTACTTCCTTAGCGAAAATAGGTATCAGTACTCTAAACATTTTTCCTTTGCCAGCAGGCACTGAAGCTTTAACAAACAGGGCACTGGTGAGTTATTTCAGCAGGAAAAGGTTGTGCTACCTGGTTTCCTATGTGCTCCCTTAGCAGACACCTGCAGCACACACCTATGTCCAGATCTTGTAGTACAGAGGCCAGAGCACTCAGTGGCCAGTAACTTTCCTTAGCACTCATCATGGAAACTTTTTAGTAGAGTACATCAAGGAGATAATTCCTTATGAGCAGCATCTCCATGCACCTTCGGGGCAGTTTTCCAGCAATTTCTGCTGGTGCGAAACCACAGTGGATTATGTGTCGTCCAATGATCCACGGCTGTGCAAGCTCTATGAGGGTCTGGACTCATCCTTGAGGAAAGGAGGAGTGTGGGGCTCTCGCGGGGCCTCTCTCTTAGCGCCAAGTTCAGTGACCGTCCTTGTATATGCTCTTCTTACATTCTCTACCTTCTTTAATTCTTACTACCAAATCTCTCATTGCTTTACTCCACTATTATAGTTATATATAGATTATTTATATAGCTTTCTCTCTTCAAATTCTTGTGTCTTTTCTCTCTTTTGTTGGACCCAAGCTGATATAGAGTTCATCATAGTTTCATGGTTTTACTTGACAACATATTCTAGACCTTTATCACATTTTCAATGATACAATATCCTTAATGACAGGTATTAGATGCTACATGGACTCTATTTACTTAATCAGTTTTTTTAAATGTAAAATAAGGATGAAATAGCAATTCTTCAAAACAAAAATGGTAATTAGCATAGAAGTATTTTAATTCTCAAGTTTGTTGCTGTAGGGGAAGAAAATATAATTTTTTTCAACCATCAACTATTCTTAGTTGAAATGGACCCTATAACAAAAGACAACAAACAAACAAAAAACCAGATTAACAAGAGAAAACCAAACAGAAGTTTATTAATATGTATAGTGCACATATACATAGGAAACACCCAGGGAATAAGTAGTTCTCAAAGAAGTGGCTTTAAATTCCAGTTTATATAGCTACTTCAACAAAGAATAGTAAATTTTTAGAAAAGTAACAAGACAGAGGAAAAGGACTTTGAGTCCGTAGGGGCGGCAACTTGTGGAAAGCAAATAACTAGCAGAGAAAGGCTAGTTAGTAAAGCTTGCCGTATCGGTTTCCTTTGTGCCCTATTATAGCCAATAATGGTCTAAAGCTGTCTTCAGTAGTTAACCTTTGTTCTCCCTCATAGAAGTGGAAGCAGGCTACCTTTGTCTTTGTAAAGTTACTGCTTTTGGGACAAGGAGAGGAAGGACAGAGAGCTTTCCTGCATCTGTTGTTTCTTTATTGCCTTCATTGCAACAATTCTTCACACTTGGGGGTGATGTATTCTTGTCTCCCACATAGCTCATTCAGTCAAAGGATAAAAGAGCCACCTATATCTTGTATTTTCGACCAGAAGAAGCCATTTATTTTTCTATATATAACCAATTGTAACCTTTTTCAAAAAAATTAGCAGCATATTTTAATTAGAAGGAGTTAAAAGCTTAACAGCTCCAAGTGATAAGATACAGTGACAGAATTCTGATCAACCTGAGCATTAGAATTAGACAGAAGGGCAAATGAATCCAAAAACCGGTGAGTTTTCTGGGCACAAAAAGAAAAGAAAGAAGAGAAAAGCAAGAAAAGGAGAAAGTAGAAGAGAAAAAGCAGAAGGAGGAAGAGGAGAAAAAAAAGAGAATTGGGTGTTATTTTCTAAGCAAGACAACTGCTATCTGCTGATCAAGGCATCTCTGTCTCAGTACTCCTGGTATCACTTTCTTGTTTTTCTCAATTTATTCAAAAGTCCCTTCAAATAATATTTCTTATTCCAACAATACACAATGCAACTCTCTTTTCTGAAACTTAAAGTTTTGAAATAAAATCGTGTAAAAATAAAACACTTGTTTTTATATATTTTTTTCTTGTGTGTTCGATTTAAGAAAGCAGCAAGCTTAAGGCAGGGGTAGCGTTGTTTTGCCTTCTCCATCCATCATTTCCCAGATCAGTTCTACTAGAAGTATATTCTTTTGTTTCTAGGATGAGAGTGGAACTCACTGGCCTTAATGCAATCAAGTCATCTTTCTTCTTTATCAAGAACCCTTCTCAGTCCCAGGAAACTGCCAAGTAGCTGCTGTCAGGAGCAGATGCTATTACAGTTAGAAAACAAACTTAAAGTGTGAAGTGGATGATCCAATCTTCTCTTGGGGGAACTGTGTTTATCTTTTTCCAGAAACAGAGAAGCTCTAGTAAATATGCAATAAAAAAGGCAAACCTGAAAGGACCCCAGAATAGGAAATTTTATATTGAAACAAATTTGTCAACTTACCACATATTGGTATGTTCACATGATTCTGAATATTCACTATCAAATGCCTTTTAAATTCAGCAGTGAATTCTGCTGCCACACAGATTGATCTCAGTTATTATAAGAAAGGACACGCACACATACACATACAACAGGCAATATAAAAATGAAAATAATTGCATTCCAAAGAAATCTATTTGTTTACAGCCTCGAAGTTTAAATCTCTTTAGTACTCTGGAGATATATTAAAAAGCATTAGCATTTAATGATTCTTTCATATTAAACAGGAACAAAATCATAGGTATTACAGAAGGAAAGAAAAAATATTTTAAAAGCCTTTTTACTCACTTTACTCCGACACATATGCTTTCAAACAGTAAAAATACACCTGGGATAAGCATAATAAGTATATGATTCTCATTATTTTGGGAAATGTTACTGTCAAAGCAGAAACATCCTCCAGGAAATGAGATAGTTAACTTATTCTCCTGTACAGTGCACACTAAAGATTCTGGTACAAATATTGAAAAATATAAATCATAAACACATATGTCATAAATGAGACATTTAATTTCATGCTCAAACGTTTACTCTATACCTCAAGAAGAATAATTTAAACAGCACAACTCCTTTCTGCACATGGCATTTTTACCTAACCTTGAAAAATTAGTGAGTCTTTTCCCTCTACAAGACAAGCCCAGGGATGGCATATGTTGTTTATCTTAATGGATTTATTCAAATTTATTTTAAAAATTCTCTACCTAATGAATATACTAATGCCAAGTGATCACAGAAAGAATACTTGCACTTAACAAAGCCAGCTGTTATTATGATTAAATACTTTGTCAGGAAACACGGAATTGTATTTTAACAGAAGTTCAAAATCATAAAAATCACTTTAATAATCCAAAGTATGCATTATCAATCCTTAGTTTACTGGGTTTTTATTGCTATTTTTCTTCTCTGCATTTTGATGCTGGAGTTCCTTCACAAATATTCATGAAGATTGTTTCCAAAACTTAATTGCTCACTCAGATACCTGACAATAAAACAGAAGGATCAAGTCAAGTTACTTATTAGTAAGGCTCAAATGGAATACAGTTTGCTCTAATGTGTAATAATTGTAAATAAAGGCACATATCTTTTATAGGTATATCAAAATCTGAAATGTGTGAGCTACACTGATTGATTTATCAAATATTTATAAGCACCTTCTATGTATTAAATTGCAAGGCTAGTACTTATACTAAAATGAATAATGCATTTCCATTTTTATTTCCCGTGTCTTTAAATAAATGAACAGACTGGCAGCTATGACTGGCATGTAAATAGATAATAGTAATGATGCTGTTAGTATAATATATCCCAGAGCAGGCATGGGGTGGAGAGTATCCACCTGCTTAAAAAGCAGATAACTGAATTGGGCTTTCGAGTATATACAGAAGTACACCAGGCCAAAAAAAAAAAAAAAAAAAAAAAATTCTAAGTCACAAAAAATAATAAGTAAAAAACAAAAATCCCAAAAACAACCTGAAAAATTAAAGAGATTTCCAGATGTTAGGTAGATATGATAGATGTTTTGGAGGCAAGTGATGAGATGCAAGATAAAGTGAGAAAAAGAGGCAAAGACCACATCATGGAGGCTCTGAAAAGGAAATTGCCCTTTATCTATAGGACCAGCAACCCATCACTCAAGGTGGAAATCTGATAAGGATTTTAAGATCAGCTAACTCAGACTTCACAGTGCTTGCAATAGAATGAAGAAGGTCAGGAAGAGCAGATCAGAAGCTGTTTCTATCAACCAAGTGCAAGATGTTGTTGGAATAAAAGGGGACACTGGCTGATATCAAATAGGCAACACATAAAACAGCATAAACCCAAACTAATTCCTACCTTGGTATCCCAAGATTACACACGTGTGAACCTAAGGGGAACAAAGGGAGATAAAACACAAACAAACAAAAAACAATTCTTGGGAGTTTAGAGAAAGTATGACCACAATACTGAATGTATTAAAAAAAAAAAAGTTTCATTGGCCCTTGGAGTTAGTATAAGCCCCGATACAAACTACCATAAAAATAATATGCGTACTACTACTGACACTAATATTAATTTTCTGGAAATGGTCAGTCACTTCTTTCTAGTTGCCTCTGTTATTCATTTCACAATTAAAATCTAATTTATTACAAATCCACAATGCAACATAATAGAAAAACATATTAGAAGAAAACACTATTACTCTTGAGATTTTCATCTGGTAAACAATTCATCCAAAAATAACCCATATAATTATAAAGCAGTGTTTTCTGCGTATTCTACATATATTGTACTAGGTTGCTTAAATGATAATATAACAATATTAAAATATTGCTCAATTTATAACATCATGTTTTCACATTCACCTTTCTTGTTGATTTATTGGCAAAGAGGGAAGGATTACTTAGAATTTGAAGGCCATTTGATTTTCTTTCATCTTTTCTTTTATCATATAGAAATCATTTAAATAAGCTACATCTGTAATGGAAACTGCCAATAAAGTTTAAAGAGTTAGCTATCAGGTTGCAGAAATTTAAAAGCTACCAACGAAAGCTAAATATCAGTTTAAGGAAATTCACATTCTCTTATGTTGTAATCGACATCACATGAAGGCTATTTACTAAGAAATGAAAAATGAAAGTCTTGTGATCTGAGTTAAATATGATTATAAATCTGCATTTCTGAAACCAAAAAGTCTCTCTTTGTGCCAGTATCCTGACTCAGCGTGTGAACAAGACAACTACAAATAGTTCATATATTGCAGGAAAATAATCTGTACAAGATACCAATGTAAACATTATTTATGTTCAAAATGACATCACTCTTGAAGGCTCGTTTTTTTTATCATTCCTCACAGTGGCTTAACTTTTAACAATCGAATATTCACAGATGTTTTAAGTATTTCATTGTCTTTTAAACCAAATGGATTTCTAATATTCAGATGAGTAAAAGGTTTCTCTGCTAGTGTCACACCACCACCACCCTGTCTGAATTTGTTGTATTATTGTTTTATATTTTGATGCAAGTAGCTGAGTTTGACTACCATATATTGAGGCTCGGGTATGGGTTGAAGAACCACCTGTTGGATACTATGCTTACTGCCTTGGTGATAGGATCCTTGGGACCACAAGCCTCAGTATCACTCAGTTTACCCATATAACAAACCTGCATGTGTACTCTCTAATCTATAACAAAAGTTGAAATTAAAAAATAGAGAGAGAGAGATTGAGTTGAGAGAGGGCTATTCTTGAATTATTTTTGTGCAAATCCCCATAAGTTCACATTAGAAACTCTCCAAAGAAAACTTGTACATAACTGGAAAATTCTAAAGTCTGACAAGATATCCCTTAACTATATTAGCATAGAAAATCTACCATTGTTCAATCAAAAAAATTTAAGATTTTATTCATATGTTTGTTATTTTCTAGTAAAATAGCAACTTCTAGTATTTTTCCTTAAACGTATTTAAAAGAATTTGACTTGATTTAACTGATCATAGAATCCAATAAGTAACATAAGGCTATACGTTTATAATTTTAAAATTTTCAAGTTTTTCTAGTGAGAAGAAATTGAATGAAAATCCCTTCTCCCTTTTTTAACAAAGGAGAAACTTAAGGATCAGAGGATAACATCTATGGGTGATGACATGGAGTCATTCATTTAATATTTACTCTGCCAGAAACATTTCCATCTAATGTGAAGGCCCTTCAGATGAGAATCTACACAAGAAAATATCAAAAGGTTCTCAGTGCCAGAATTAAATTTTAATAACATGGAGAGCAAAGATAAGTTTATAGAAAGAGTATATTTCCTCATGCACAGCTTAACTGGTTTTACTCTAGAAGAAATTTTAAAAAAGAATATATGTTGCATTTCAGACTTGTTTGCTCTTCAGAAAGTAGGAAACCAGCCAAAGTCTTGCTGGTTATGATTCTGAACTAGAATTGGAACAATCACCATATTTCTATCTCTTTAATTGGAGTCGGCTGAATGCTCAACTGAATCCTCAGTCAAAAAAAAAAGCTTTCATTAACATCAGGGTAAAGCCTGGAATATTAGGACGTTCAAGAAGATACATAACTCAGGAGCATCTTTCTTACATGAGAAGTACAGTTTCCTGAGTGAGAAAGATGATGGTATAGAGAGGTGAAGGCGTAAGTGTTCATTGAATTAAGTAGGTGGAGTGATCAGTCAGAGTTAAATTACAGTGTAAAAACTGAGGCTGTCTTGTCCCTTGCCTCTTTCTGTTACAAGGAAACTGTATTTATCAGTTAGGCTCAGTCTTCTGTAATGCCTTAAGTTGCTTCACTGACTGCTGAGTAAAGAGTGCCTAGCATGCAGCGGAGCTCACTATGGAGTCAAACTAGGCATGATAATACAATGCCATGTACTGAGTGATCGCACCTATTTCCCATTGAACTGGTGAGGCTCACTTGCACCACTAGGCAACGTGGAGACCAGGAAAACACTTCCCAAGCACAAACCCCATGATTCTCTTCATCTTTCCCAATGACCTATACTGTATCAGGGAATAATCTACCCACTCCTTAAACAGCCATAGGTCGGAAAAGATGGAGGTTGGTCCTCTTGAATTATTTATATCTGTCTGGAAAATAGAAACACTACTTTTACCCTTAGCGTCCTTGTTCATCTCTCTGAGAGGCAAACATATTACAGCCACTTAGAATCTATTTAAGGAGTCAAGACACATATGGCAAGATTAGAAAATAGGCAAAATACATAACTGAATGTTAAATTCTACAAGAATTCACAACTAGTAAGTAAAGCTTTTCACGTTTGCAATGGTATGGAAGAATTTTCTATAGAAAGTAAGACTTGAGGAAAACCTGAAATAAAATGAATATAAAGGATATAAGTATTCTACTACCTACTCTCCAAAAATAATGAGAGAGAGATAGGATTGACCTCACTTTTTCACCATGCCATAATTCAAAGTCACTTCATTCTTATATAAGCAAGCAAGGGAAACAGAGCCTCAGGTAAAAATTCCACTTGGCAAAGTCTCTATATGAACTCCTACACATCTCTAGGAAATATATGTCCTCTTTTCTTTTAAGCAGAAGACTCAGTAATATTTTCCTACCTTTGACACACAAAAAATAGCTGAACTTCAATTTATCTATCTCTTATCCTTGCAATGGAGGAAAGATTAAAATTCTTTTTTTGTGGAAACTGGAATTTCATTATAAAGTTCTATATTGTGCTATGACTTTGCACTTTACATATTCTTTCTTTTATTTGTCAAAATAAATTTTAACAAATAGATGTTACTATTCCTGTTTTATTGATGATGAAATTGAAGTTGCAAGAGGTTAAAGAACCCTGAATAGAATAAAGATCCTTTTCTCTTACACTCCAATGCTCATACTCTTCCTTCTACCTCATGTTTTCATTACAAAGAACAAAAATCTTGGGGATGGCAGAATAGTTTTACAAATATCCTACCTGTCGGATATGGGAAACAACAGTACTCCTTAGAAAAACTTTTATGAGAAATATTCCCCCTGAGATCATGGCCCCTTCCAGATTTTTCTCCATCCCCTTCTGGACTCCATGGCCCAAATCTAGATCATATACTTATGCATGTTCAACATCCAATGACAACTAAATAGGCATGGGGATTGTCCTCCCTTCCTAGATACATAAAGCTATTTGTTATGAGTAGCATTACTCATAAGTGTTCTACTTAAAAATGTGGTCTTTGTTCAAATATGTATAGAAAATACTTGTTCAACAATGTTGAAGGTATTTTTCAATAAAAGGTTTCTCTGATTCCTTAATAAGCTAATGTGCAATGTGATCCTACTAAAAAGACAAACATTATATAATAGTTTCCAAATGCATTTGAAGCTCAGATTCTGTTTAAGAGATGGACAGTGGAGGATAGCTTATACCTATTAACAGCTAGAGAAAATATTAGTAAATGAGTCTAAAAAACAAAATGAAGATCAACTGAGTGAGGTAAATGATTTTGTACTGAGTTATATCTTTATGGTTTGGAAGCAATTAGCCTAACCATAGTTCTTTGGGATCTGACTGACCACTAAGAGCCAACCGCTAAAAACTAATGGAGCTAAAATCAGGCTGGACCAGGCCATGATTCAACTTCAGAGTATTGAGAGAAGATACTATTGAGAACAATTATTACTGGCTCAATGAGATTAGAGAAACACAATTTCAGCTGTAAATCTCAAGTCATGCTAAACGATTGTGGTAAATATCATTAAGAAATACTACAGATTTTGCAAAAAGATAGGAAAAGAAGAAGCTGCTGTGGATTCAGTAGTCACAACAAGAAGACCCTGGATAAAGAACTAGAATCTACCAAATCTCTTTGAATTAAAACCAGGTAGGAAACTTTATAGAAGATGTTTACTGAAAAAGACCTATTGGGAGAAGACATGAGGGTGAATCTCTTGGGTATGGTTGAACTGAGGCTAGTTCAACTCTCTCCTAAAGGATTCAAGAATTGGGAGAGGCTCACTGTGGCCTCTGTGGAAACCTTAGCATCATGATATTCCTGATTACCATAACATTACTAATACCTAGAGAGTGATGACTAATTTTTTACCTAAATTGATCTTCCACTAGAACTTATGCAAGGGGAAGTGGCTGCAAGTCTCTGGTGGGGAAATTTTTCCACATTTCTGATTGGAAACTCAGTATAACATATGCTAACTTCCCAGAAAAGAAACTTGATGATTGAGTAAGTCAGTTGACACTAAATTTATACATGTATCCTTTAAATCTAGGACAAAGAATTAAAAGTTAAATACATTTAAATTAGTCATTTTTCCTCCAACACTTCCCTTGCAGTAATAAGAAACATCTCTCCTTTAAATTTACGTTGTCTTTTTCTCTGATTATTTTTCTACCTTCTACAGCTAGATATGCAACAGAGGAGAAAAGCCAAACTTTCAGCCATATCTGAACACATTAGAACCACACAAAAATTAATATATCAATGAGTATGAAAAGAAAAGACATAATAGAATAATAACCAGTGCTGGGGTCCTGGAAAATTAACTCTAGAGTAGCCTGCACATAGTCTGGGAACTAACATAATAAGCCTTATTATATATTTTTTCTCTAAATGTAATTCTTTCACATACTTTTTAGCCACCCGACTAATTAAATTTAAAAATGTCTTATTTTAGTAATGCATATCTGCAGCCTGGAGAGACTGACTAATCTCAGTCATGAACCAGGTAAATCAGAAGCAATCAAATTCATGTTGTTATGTCAGTCTTTAATCACAAAGATAATGGGTAGCAAAGCCTAGCTAGGCTAGGAAACAGTTTCCCTTTTCCTCTTGGCCACATAGCCAGTCTATATTTACCAGCCTAGTTTGTTGTGAGTGTAGCCACAAGTTCAAGTCTTAGAGAACAGAATATAGGCAGAAGCATGTACACCACCTCCAGGCCTGGCCTACAAAATCCTTGTCATAAAATCTTTCATTTACTTTTCCTGTCTACTACCTCTTTCCCAGACACAAAGAGTAAGATGTACCATATTACTGCTTCAAGCCATTGACATTGGAGGACTTTTTATTACTTTATAACTTTTCATAAATTAGCACGCCCTGATAATACAGAAAAAGAATACTTGTGATATGGTAATAAAATGAATGTTTCAAGCCAGCTTCCTCATTTGCTGCTAGGATTCAAATTAACCCCTATCTTTCCTAATATTGACATCTTCTTTATAAACCAAAATGGAATATGGCTCCACTGCTACTGGTCTTCCATAGGTCAAGTGATGCAAAGCTGGATCCTAGAATTCACTGAAAACTTGCAACCAAGATATTGCCCTCTGCTACCCAATTTACAATTCAGGGATAACAAACATTTTTAAATGTCATAAGAAACCTTACAAAGCAGGTGCTTTTTATTTTCCTCTTCTCATTTACAGAATAATATCTCAATACAGTTATTATTACTTTTCTGTGTAAACATGGTTTCGCTGTTATGTGTTCTATTTTAAAAAATATTTATAACATTTAAAATATATATATATAGAAAAATCAGTTGACAGTTAAATATCAATAAATGCATAGTATTCAAAAATGGAAATTTGTCACTCAAAATGATATGGATATGATTACATTCTTATTTGGGGGAGTTAGGACTGCTGCATGATACACAGGCACATTTTACATTCTTTTTGAAAACATGTCTTTTGGCTTTATGTTGATTAGATATGGTCTGGCTTCAAATTATAAGGTCAAAATTCATTTTAGCAAAACTGAATTGTCATGGTGTCTTTATAGAATCTATATCTTAGCATAAGCTGTAACAGAGTTGAGAAGGATCTGTTCAAAATTGCTACACAGATTTTTAAAAAATAATGTTGTAATTACTTCCTGTGTGAGTCTTTTCATTCCTGATTGCTACTTGAGTGGTCTCAAGAATCTTAAGAGAGAAACTAGTAACTTACTCCTTAGAAGCAATTACCCACCTCATATGAGAGAACAAATTTGAGAAACAAACTCATTTGTGACATATTTCTAACCCTGTTTAATGTGGATGCCCTGAAAATACATTGTTTCCAAATCCACAAAATTACACTAAATTTTTGAAAACAGTAGGGATATCTGTCCTATGGAAACAGATGCACACAGAAAAGTGTTTACAGAAAATGAAGGGGGTATAATTTGCTGAAGACAAGTTCAATGACTAAACTACAAAGTGTTCAAACATGATTGTGCCTAATTGGTAGGCCCTCAATTTCTATCTCATTATGATAAAAATTGTTTTTCCATGTCTGGAAACTATTATATTCTGTTTAAGTATGTTTTCATTTATATTTTCTAAAATGGCTATTGTCCCTTTAAAAAGAAAAAGCAGATGTGGAAGAAAACACAAAGTATGTTAGACACAGCAGGAAGGGAATCTAAAGCAGAAATTAAGCATCATACTGTGCTTATTTTGGTGATGTATTGAGAAGGAAAGTGACTGATGTAGAAGCATTGTGGCCTCACCTGACAAAGCACTCTGACATGTCTGCATCCTCAGAGAAGCAAGAAGCTGTCTTTCATTACACAGAGTACACATGTATGTGCACATACACACATACACACACACATACACACAGTTCTGCTTGGCAAGCCAAACTTGTATGGAAATTCATATGTCCCCCAGGGTGAGCCATTTTTTAAGTTTCATAAAGGTCCATCTAGGCCAACAGAGTCCTTTAACTTGGCTAAATTACCTGATATCCTAATGCCAAAATTCTATGGTTTGCATGTGTGCGATGCAAGCGTAATTGGCTGTAAAGTAACAATTTTTTTTTTGTAAAGTAACAATTTAAGAAGTCCTGAAATTAGTCAATAAAGATGGATTCTAGTTCCCATTCCATCACCACTAACCACTGTGACCTTCAGCCTTCCCATCATAGAGATACCTCTATTTAACCCACCATAAAGGGAGCTTGTATGCCTCAAATGAGACAAAATAATCACGTCAAAAGCTGTAAAGAAGCAAAGAGGATTATGTAAATTTGGAAGAGTAAAAACAACCTTTCTTTACTTGCTTACTATTTATGAATCAACAAAGTATATTTTTTTCTCAATAATAAGATTAGAGAGAAGGAGGCAAAAGGGCTGACTGGATGCAGTCAGTAGGAACATCTGCCACTGAAGGAATAGGACATTGGGAAGACTAGCACACTCTGAGCATACCTTCAGAGAGAAGGCATCGAGAGTGGATGGAGAGAGGACATAGATGCTGAGCTGCAGGGGGAGGAAACTGGGAACCCTGCATAGTGATACCAAGACTCATTATTGGCCCCTAGTGACTCTTGGAGATGAGGTGAATTGAATAGGCAAGGAGCAACCTGCTCTTGCCATGGACTTCTGAAAACAGCAGCAGGAGACCTTATGACTACCACAGACATTTGAGCTAGAAGGGAGAGATGCTTACAGTGGTGGTAGGAGCAGAACTTCAGCTGCTGCAGAGTAGGGTTGGTGTGAGAGTGTCTGCAGGGGAGCACAGCCAGGGATGCCCATCCCATAAAGCTCTGCTTGCTTCCCTAGGAAACTTTAGCCTTGAAGGAACTGTGGGTCTGACCAGAGCAAGGTGATCTTGCCTGTGAGACAGGGCTGGTCCAACCTGAGGGTCCCACTGTCTGCTGGCCTTTCTCAGGGACCCATCCTGAACAGTGCCAGCTTGCAGTGCAGCCTTGGATGCCCAGCCAGGGTGCCTCCTGGGACCCCCCATTATAGTTCTTGTGCTAGTGGACCACACCTGACCATCAGAGAGATCTAACAGCATGGCCCCTGCAGATGCACACCAGCCTACCACACTCTAACCCCACTGCATCCTCCCTTATGCTGCTTTGCCAGCACACACTTGCCCACAACCGTCCCCCGACATTGCTTCACCTGCATGCATGTGAGTTGGCAGACCTCACCTCTCCTTCCTAGCTGATGTGCATGTTCACGTGTACCCCACCATGACACTGCTGCTGATGTAAGCACACCTTGCTCACCCACCATGTTATCATTGCCAGCACAAGTACATGTACAGAAACCAGTGGCCCCCACCCTCTGCCCTGCCTCACCACTGCTGCCAGAATGAATGTACCCACAGGAGGTGCTGGCTTCACACCCACCAGTGATCTACCATTGTACTGATACTGCCAATGTCATGAAAATGCACACGGATGTCACTGGGTCCACCTCATGCCATGAACTGCACCACCAAGGCTGCCATCATGAATGCCTGCATGGAGGGAAACACCTCTTCACTGCAGCCAATGGGTATGCCCAGCTCCAGCCAATGAATATGCACCCTGCCACAAAACTGCTACTGCTGGCATGTGCCAATGAGCACAGATCCCACTACCACCCCCAACAAAGCACTTTGGCTGGCACCATCCATCAGAGTGTTATGCCTACTTGGCCAAGAACACTTCAGTCCCACCAACACAGCAGTTTCCTAACCTTGAAAGGCAAGAGAACAAAGTCAAGAGCCTGCTACCAGCCCCCTAGATAGAGTATGAAGCCCAAGAGTCCTGAGCTGAGACAAGGCCCAGTAAAATCTTCCAACAATGAAGCCAATCAACTGAATCCACATTATCCTACAACCAAACCCTCAAGGGCACTAAAAAGATATAAGAAAAAGCAACCTGGACAGCATGGTGGCTCAAGCCTGTAATCCTAGCACTTTGAGATGCCAAGGTGGGCAGATCATGAGGTCAGGAGTTTAAGACCAGCCTGGCCAACATGGTGAAACCTCATGTCTACTAAAAATACAACAATTAGCCAGGTGTGATGGCACATGCCTATAATCCTAGCTACTTGGGAGGCTGAGGCAGGAGAATTGCTTGAACCTGGGAGGTAGAGGTTGCAGTGAGCTGAGATCACACCACTACACTCCAGGCTGGGTGACAGAGTGAGACTCCATCTCAAAAAAAGGAAAAAATAAAAAGAAATCCAAGCAACTTCAAAGACTGAAGGAACATCAGCCCACAGGGATGAGAAAAAAACAGTGCAAGGACTCTGGCAACTCAAAGAGCCAGAGTGTCATGTTACCTCCATAGGACTTCCTTAGTTCCCCAGCAATGGTTTTTAAACAGGTTGAATTAGCTGAAATGAAAGAAATAGAATTCAGAATATGGATACGAACTAAGATCATCAAGAATCAAGAGAAAGTCTAAACCCAAACCAAAGATTTTAAGGAATACAAAAAAAAAGGGCAGGGGGAGGGGGAGATGAAAGACAAAATGGCCATTTCAAGATAGAACCAAACAGATTTGACAGAGCTGAAAAACTCATTTCCAGAATTGCAGAAGACTGAAATTGGATCCCTTCTTTGCACTATATACAAAAATCAACTCAAGATGGATTAAAGATTTTGTAAAACCTGAAACTGTAGAAACCTTAGAAGATAACCTAGGAAATTCCATTCTGGTCATAGACCTTAGCAAAGATTTCATAATAGAAATGCCAAAAACAATGCAAAAAAAGTAAAAATTAATAAATGATATCTAATTAAACTAAAGGATTTTTTGCACAGCAAAAGAAACTATCAACAGAGTAAAAACACAGTCTACAGGATAAGAGAAAATAGTTGCAAGCTAGGCATTTGACAAAAGGTCTAATAATCAAACTCGGTAAAGAACTTAAATCAATAAGCAAAAATCAATCCCATTTAAAATGGGCAAAGGACGTAGGCAGTTCTCAATGTAAAACATACGCACAGCCAAGAAGCATATGAACAAATGCCCATCACTAATAGTTAGAGAAATGCAAATCAAAATCACAATGAGATACCATTTCACACCAGTAGTAATGGCTGCTTTTAAAAAGCCAAAAAATAACAAATGCTAGTAAGATCGTGGAGAGAAGTGAACTCTTATTAATTGTTTATGAGAATGTAAACTAGTTCAGCCATTGTGGAAAGCAGTGTGGTGATTTCTCAAAGAACTCAAACCAGTATTACCACTTAACTCAGAAATACCATTATTGGTTATATATGCCCAAAAATATATATTGTTCTACCATATAGACACATGCATGCTTATGTTCATTGCAGCGCTATTCACAATAGCAAAGACATGAAAACAACATGAATGTCCATCAATGGTAGACTGAATAAAGAAAACATGATACATATACAACACGGAATATTACACAGCCATACAGAACAACAAGATCATATTCTCTGCAGCAACATGGGTGGAGCTGAAGGTCATAATCCTAAGCGAACTAACAGCAACAGAAAAATAAATACCTAAATACCACATTTCTCACTATAAATGGGAGCTAATCACTAAATACACATGGACACACATAAGGGAAACACAGGCATTAGGGACTACTTAAGGGTGGAGGATACTGTACTTATTACCTGAGTGGTGAAATAATCTGTATACCAAAGCCCCATGACACACAATTTACCTATGTAACAAACCTGCAGTTATACCCCTGAACCTAAAATAAAAATTTTAAAAAACAGTAAAAACTGGAGCAAAGCAAGAAATTTTAGCTTAACATATTCTCTAAACTGCAAATGTCAAAGCCAGAAGCTGATTTGTGATATTCCTGAAGGATGTTTAAGGCTAGAAAAGATTCACACTGAGTTAGAAGTTGTTCCCTTCTTAAGTTTATAAACTCTCATCATAGACATTTTTAAATTAATGAGATCTCAGGAAAAAGAATAACAGAAGACAATAGAGAAGAGGTTAAAAGGTGGGGAAGGAACTCTAATCCTCCCGATGAACATGAACTCCACTGCAAGCATGAGTAGAGAGATATAAAATGTTGTTCTCTCAGTTGTTCTCAATTCCAATGTACTTTCCTCACTGTAAGCACCTTACCAGGATGAGTATTGAAAAATATTAAATTGCAAAAAGCAGCTACTTATCTAACGCTCAAAACAAAACAGTGACCTGTTCACACCTAGGGTCAAAATGTTTTTGTTAAACTAAACTGCAATTTGTGAAGGAATCGAAGAATTTTTCAAAGTAATTTTTATTGTATTTGAATTCCATCTTCTCCATTTTGGGATTTAAATCATGTGTAACATATAATTTCACTCTATATTATGAAATAATTTTTAAAACTGACTTCCTAACTAATCTCTTTTGATTCTAGCTTTGGCCCTTTCCAACTGAACCTTTAAGAACTACTAAAGTGATATTTCTAAAATGAAAATCAAATCATCTGTCTCCCCTGATTAAAATATTTCCAGTGAAGTTACATCACATAGAGCAAATGCCAAGTTATTTAGTTTGACAAAAAAGGTTCTTCTTAATTTGACCCTTAATGTTTATTTTCATTGCATCACACCAACCATTCCAAGATAATGCTTAATTCTTCACCCAAACCTTATAGTGTGTTCTAAAAAATCACATCCTCTTCTGTACAACTGTGCTGGATACCAGCCCTAGCCCTGTATGTGGGTGCCCTTAGTCCCGGCAGTGACAAGGGATTGAGAAAAGGAAATAAAGACAGAGACACAAGAGTAGAAGTTACAGCATGGGTCCAGGGGACCAACACAAGTGTGGGAAATGCGTTGGCCCTGTGCTGTTTGCTCCAAACACTTTTATTACTTGCATAATCTCATTGATCTTATAGGCATGGAAGGGGAGGGTGAAGGGATAGGTAAGATAGCCGGGGAGGTGGGGTGGGGGGGAAGAGCACTTGAGATCCTTCTAAGACATGCTAAACTAGTGCTCCTGAGCATCATTTAACAGCACTTGAGATTCTTCTAAGACATGCTAAACTAGTAGTCTGAGTTTATCGCCAATTGTTACCAGGGTGCAGCTGCATCACAAGTTAAGTGGATGAGGAGCCGCCTGGTCTGACCATACCCAATGCATCAAGGGGCTTTAATCTCCTGAGCATTGAGGACGTAGAACAATTAAAATCTCTCCAGAGTCCCATAACCTAGGCAGAGCCTGAGGTGTTCCATGATCTCTGCCCTGCAAGGCTTTTCTCCTTGCCAGCTCCCATCTGCAAAGACCCTCCTGGATCTTGTGAGCAGAGGTTGCCTCCCTTCTCAGAGATCTTTGCATAAGCCCTCTTTAGGAGAACCTCATGCAGTCTCTATGTTGAGAAGGCATTCGTGGGACCAGAGCAGTATTGCCTGCTCTGCAACCACCCCGAGGTGTTCCCCAGTGTTACTGTGCTCTGGATGGTCTTTACCTTAGGCCTCCTTTTGCCACTTGATTTCTAATTGACTGCACCAATAATATAGTTTAGTTTGGTGTGTAAACTTCAGTGTACTCTGCGCCATGGAAGCTTATAATTATTTAGCTAGAATTAACACAGGATTCCCCTGGCAATCTTGACCCACATGAGTGCCATATCTTTGCACCTCCCTTCCTGCCTGCAAAACTGTAATTTATCTTTCAAAACTCACCTCAGGTATTGCCTTGCTTAAAAAGTCTTCCATGAGCCTTAAACCAAATTAAAATTTTCTCTTATCTGTACTTCCTTTATATTTTGCATACTTGTAGTCTTGCATTTTTATCCTCGCCCTCTGTTTACTGCATTGTGAACTTCTTAAAAGTGAAGACTATAATGTTTCTTTACTTTTTCAGTGCCTGGTATAATGCTTGATTTATTAAAGGTGCTCTGTAAATCATTTATAATGTGAATCCATAAAGTGTTGCTCCATTAGCAACTCAGTAGCCTAATGTTTTAAAAGTAGGTTTTCATATATTTGGAACAAATGAAATGTTCTCAGTGACATTTCTTGCGCATTGAGAGTTTATTTTCTCCCGTTTTTTGCAAAATTGAGAGTGGGACTGCTAAGATATGATATTGCTGAAACTTACTTTCCTAGTTAAGAAGAACCTTGCCACAATTCCTGTATCTTTTTATTTAACTCTAAGGAGCCTTTTATCTTCTCTAAATTTTATCCACATTAATCAAATATAATTCAAAATTATTTTAAACCTTATTAGAATAGAGAACTTTCTCTACTCACTAAATCATACATATTAATCATACATCCAGAATGAATCAACATCTGGGAAAAACATTGACTATCACAGTCTGAATGACAAGGATCATCACATCCACTGGTAAATTCTGGGAGGATATAAAATGTGCAATTTTGATTATATATGTCAACTTGTTGGTGTATGAAGCTGAAATTATCCATTTTTCCTGTATAACATAGCCAACTATGTTTGCAAATATTCTTTTTCCACTAGGTAAACAATGTTCTTGATGTTATCTCAGGACAATTTCATTAATTTCAGCTTTGAAAACCACAGCATATCAATTATGAAAGTGTATTCTTAATTATTTTTAACATTTACCACATATGTGATTAAATATCAGTATACCCTCATGTGGGCTGGACTTATTCTCTTACAGGCTTGGTGTAAAAATGTGCTGTTCTCACTCTCATTTTCCCACCCATCTCAATTTACCTTAGACTCAAATACTAGGGTGAGAAGGAAGGAAAGAAAAAACAATATCTATTTCCATGAATGTCCATGAAAAGTTTTCTTTCATTTTTATATTGATATCACCATTGATCTAGACTCATTGGCAGGCACCAAATTACAATGACGACTGTAAGCAAAAATTAATGTCTTCAAGATGAACTTTAAATCCCCCAACCCCAGCCCAAACTCCCACTCAACACTCACACCTCAATGTCACACAGTATCCCTTTGGTGTGTGTAACTCCTTGCTCTGGTGCTGTGGTAATCCCCAGAAATCCCACTGCTATTATGTCACTTGACACTTATGGCCTCAACATGGTGAAATTAACCTTTAATAGCCCTCGAGATGAGAAATTTGAGGGGCAGTTTTTATCTCCTCATCACCTGGCCTATTTTCACATGTCCTACACTGGTATCATTTCCTAGTGCTTTTTCTCCAGATTCAGAGTATGAGGCACATGGACAAATCTAGTGACTAAGAAGGCATGAAACAGAAAAGAACTCCATCTCCCATTTTTTCACATATACGCAAATGTTATGAACAGATCTTTCCCCTTCTTATCCCTTTAACTGTGGAAAAGAGAACCAATAGTATACCTTTTTCACTTTCTTAAAAGAGAAAGAAAGGGATGGGTGTTGAACACCGTCCACTCCATAAAGGTGATTTGCCTTGCCTTCTAGCACTACTGCTAATCATTCATGGTAAAAACAAAACCAAACAAAGAAGTAATTTTGGCTTATTTTACAACTGAGACATCAACTCACTCCAAAAATTGGGTCTTCTTTAAAACAGCCTTTGAAGAATTTAGTAACAGCTTTCATCAAGCATTTCTTCTGTATTCTCTAGGCACTTTGGTAATCTACATGACTCATATTATTATAAGACACTTGCATAAAGGAGAAATATTCTATAAATAATAAAATGTGAATTTAAATATTCACACTGCACACTGTGTATATAGACTCTTTTGGCAAAGGAAGTACTTTTCCACAATGTTTAAAAGTCCTGTAGCTTCCTAAATTCCTATTGTAATTCAGTTTTGAAAGTACATGGATTCATCAACGTGGCTTCAATGCAGGAGTTTTGCATCCAAGGAAAAGTAACAATACTACTGAAACAGCAGTTAGAATTTATTGCATGTTGGATATTTTCACAAATTTCATTACACACAAAATCTATCAGGGAATCACATGAAAAGGAAAACAATTAGTAACTAAAAATGTAATTTTGACAGAATATGAGCCATGTCTCTATTGAAGAGACATCAAGCCTGAGTCAGTATTACAGACCTGTTTCAAATCAAGAAAGAGACTGAGGAATAGACAGCTATTCGCCATTCACCGTGATTTACACTAACAAATTAAGTGCCTAGGAGCTATGGTTTTACAGAAGCTCAGAATGAGGCATAATACCAGATTTATAGTCATTCTTCCAACCTTTAAATCAGTGCTTGATTACTAAAAGGTCTGTAGAGCTTTGGAATACGCAAAAAGCACATAGAAATTTTTACGGAAAAAGAAATCCATGTAAATTTTCAAGGCATAAACAATATTCAGGTCACTCAAATTTGAACAAGAGCATGTTCATGCATAACATGGCTGGAGTAATATATCCTGAAATATTTTATATTCAGTAAGTTATTTTATTTTCTTATTTCCTCTGAAATTAAATTCTATGTGTTTCCCTGAATCACGGCACTTAACAGCAAGCCTAGAAACCACTGTCAATACGTTTATTCCTATGATATTCCAAGAAAAATGGTTATGCCTGGAACATACATATTTGGAAATACTTTTGTTAGAACTAAATAAAATTTAATAATTAACTAAATAAATAAATCTTCCAAACAAGACTCATAAATCTCTCAAGTATGCCTGAGGAATGCTCAGAGTAACTTTTAGTCTGTGTTCCTTTATTACCTCCATGTGGAAGTACCCAACGTTGCAACCTCCCAAATGCTAACCCTCAAAACTTCACAGCAGGTCACACAGAAATAGCAAAGCCTCACACATGGATTATGTATTATACTTTTCTCAAAGTCTGAAGTCATGGCTATTACATAATTTTTACAAAATTCTTAGAAATATCTTAAAAATTATTGGGGAGAACAATTCCCAATATATCAACATGGGTTTAAGATCCCTCAAAGTGATCGAGTGGTCGGTGAAAAAGAAAGAGAGACAAAGCAAAAGTTTCCTTTAGAGCTGGGCCCAGGGGAGACACCACATAAAGCCGCTCCGTGAATGTCTGACATTCCCCTGAAAACCTCAGTTTTTTATTGTGCTCTTTCAATAGAGGCGGAGCAAGGTTGTGCAAAGTTTTAGTGATAATTATACAAAAAGAATACATTTGCAAACACTGATCCACAAAAATCACAACGTGGTATTATAAAAGGAGAACAATGTAAAGATAACTTTCTGTGTGTCAGCATAGAAATCATACACCTTCACAAGAATATAGGTTAAACATAAACTTAGGATTATCAGCAAAAACATACTGGGCTCACAGCTACAGGGGGAACAGGATCTGACACAGGACAACCAGCCTGACCACAAAAACTGCAAGAGGAGGGGGTCTTCATGCAGGCCTAGAGGAGCAGTGGGTGAAGAAAGACTTTTACATCCTTATCTCAATCAGAGACAGACGTCCCTCATGCATCCATTTATAGGCTTTCCATAAGGGTTGCATTCCCTTTCCAGGGCCCTAATCAATATGCCTTTCCTAGGAAAGGAATCCAGGTAATTAACCTCTCTGTTACACGTCCGGTATAGGCTCTCTGCAATGAGAAGCCTATTACGCACTGTCATCTCTCTCCGGCAGTCAAGCTATGTGGTTAGTCCCTCTCACAGAGTTTCTGTTTTTACCAGAACAGATCAGTAGAACCAAAGTTACAAGGTGCAGCTCAGCAGAACCAAAGTTACAAATTACATCTCAGCATTTCACCTTATCCTTCATTTTCCGAAACATAATCAATACAGCAAATAACAAGCATCACAAAGCAAATAACTCATTTCTGAGAAACTAAGTTTTAAGAGAATTTACAGGTTAGAAATTAACAACAATTTCTTCTTATTATTTCAGGTAGCTTGGGTTTTGCCAATTCTTCCAGAGGCTTGGGTTTGCTCAGTCACCACAGAGGGGTTCAGAATATTCCCAGCATCAAATAATATAAACCCTATGTTCAATCTCCTGCAGAGGAAAATTTTATTACAATATGTGCAATCATGATTTTAGTACAGTTCTCTTGAAAAATAAACTTTATTGGAGTATAAGTTACTTCCTATTTGATTTCCCCCTTAGTGCCATCAGTTTTTGATTTATAGTTCCTTAAGTTCTGTTATTATTGATTTTGGAATCTTTATATCTTCCTAAGAAATTGTTCCCTTTATCATTATGAAATGTGATACATCATCACAAATCCTAAAATTTAGTTTCTCTGATAGCAATATAGCCATTCCAGCTTACCCAAATGTGTGGTTTATGTGGTATTTGCCTTACTACTGTTACTTTCAGTCTATTTGTGTGTTTATATTTGAAGAGCATCTCTTGTGGACAACATATATTTATGTCTTGTGTTACATCCAGGCTGACAATCTGCCTTCAAATGTATATACTGATGTGATTGGGTTTATGTCTATCATCTTATTATACATTCTCCATCTGTATATTCTCTCTGTGTCTTCCTTCATTTCTCTTTTGGGATAATACAACATTCTTTATTATTACATTTACTTTCCTACCAAAACTTAAAGTCTTCCTTTTATCATTTTACTGTTCTTGCTTCTCACTTCTCGTTTCACACTGGCATCCCAAAATGTAACAACATTAAGAAAGTATAATTCCAATTACCTGCACTTGTCTTTTTCGCTATTTTGGTCATTTCTTGTATTTCTATATATGTTACAAACTCCAACTTAAAATGTTATTATTTTGGCTTTAAGTAAACATTTGGCTTTTAAACAAATTCTGAGAAAGGGAAAAACCCAGAATATTTTGTATTTTCACATGTGGTTGGTAATATTTATTATTATCTGCAGATCTGCATTTCTGTGTTAATAGTATCATTTCTTATTGGTCTGAAGAATAGCCTTCCACATTTCATATACTGCATTATCTTACCTTTCATTTATCTAAAAATACCTTCATTCTAGTCTCTTTTTCAAAGATGAAGAAGAGTTTTATCTGGCTGGGTATAAGTTGTAAAGTTACCATTGATTTTATTTTTTTTGTTGTTGAAATCTTATTTTAAACCCAGGATACATGTGAAGATTATGCATGTTTGTTACATAAGTAAATGTGTGCCATGGTGGTTTGCTGCACAGATTAACCCATCACCTGGGCATTAAGTCCAGCATTCATTTGCTATTCTCCTGGTGCTCTCCTTCCCTACAAATTCCTCCAGCAGGCCCCAGTGTGTGTTGATCCCAGCCATGTGTCCATGTGTTCTCATCATTCAGCCCTCGCTTAGAACATGAGTTACTGTTGGTTTTCTTCTAGCACTCAATGAGTTTTTTGAAGTTTGAGTTGTCATTATTTTTGATAAGAAGTTAGTCATAATCTGTATAATTATTTACCTCTATGTAACATGTCATTTCTTCTTTTCTTTTTCAGTAATATTTTTACCTCCAATCATCAGCCATTTGACTAGAACTGGGTGATATGGTTTTACTGTGTCCCCACCCAAATCTCATCTTGAATTGTAGTTCCCATAATTCCCATGTGTTGTGGGAGAATTGTAGTTCCCATAATTCCCATGTGTTGTGGGAGAATTGTAGTTCCCATCATCCGCATGTGTTGTGGGAAGTAATTTAACAATGGGGAGGTAACCTCCATGCTGTTCTTGTCATAGTGAGTTCTCACAAGATATGATGGTTTTATAAGGTGCTTATCCCCTTTTGCTTGGCACTTCTCCTTCCTACCATAATGTGAAGGACATGTTTTCTTCTTCTCCACCATGATTGTACATTTCCTGAGACCTCCCTAGCCATGTGAAACTGTGAGTCAATTAAACCATTTTTCTTTATAAATTATCCAGTCTCAGGTATTTCTTCATAACAGTGTGAGAATGTTCTGATACAATAAATTGGTACCACAGAGACTGGGATGCTTCTATAAAGATACCCAAAAATGTGGAAGCAAGTTTGGAACTTGGTTACAGGCAGAGGTTGGAACAGTTTGGAAGGCTTAGAAGAAGACAGGAAAATATGGGAAACTCTGGAACTTCCTAGAGACTTGGAGGGTTCAGAACACAGGAAGATGTGGGAAAGTTTGGAACTTCCTAGAGACTTACAAATGGCTTTGACCAAGATGCTAATAGTGATATGAACAACAAGGTCCAGGCTGAGGTGGTCTCAGATAGAAATAAGGAAGTTCCTGGAAATCAGAGTAAATGTCACTCTTGCTATGCAAAGAGACTAGTGGCATTTTGCCTGGGTCTAGAGATCTGTGGAACCTTGAACTCGAGAGAGATGGTTTAGGGTATCTGGGGGAAGAAATTTCTAAATGGTGAAGTGTTCAAGAGGAAGCAGAACATAAAAGTTTGGAAAATCTGCAACCTGATAATGCAATAGAAAACAAAACCCCATTTTCTGGAGAGAAATTCAAGTTGGATGCAGAAATTTGCATAAGTAATTGCCAAATGTTAATCATCAAGACAATGGGGAAAATGTCTCCAGGGCATGTCAGAGACCTTCACAGCAGCGCATTCCATCACAGGCCTGGAGACCTTGGAAGGAAAAGTGGTTTCCTGTGCCTCTCTCTTCTCTATGCAGCCTTGAGACATAGTGCCCTGCATCCCCACTGTTTCAGCTCCAACTGTTGCTAAAAGGGACCAATGTACAGGTCAGGCCATTGCTTCAGAGGATGCAAACCCTAATTTTTGACAGCTTCCATGTGGTGTTGAGCCTATAGGTGTACAGAAGTCAAGAACTGAGGTTAGCAACTTCTGCCTATATTTCAGACAATACATGGAAATGCCTGGATATCCAGGCAGAAGTTTGCTGCAGGGGTGGAACCCTCACAGGGAACCTCTGTAAGGGTATTGGGAAAGGGAAAGGTGGGGCTGGAGCCCACGCACAAAGTTCCCACTGAGACACTGCCTAGTGGAGCTGTGAGAAGAGGGCCACCATCCTCCAGACCCCAGAATGGTAGATCCACCAACAGCTTGCACCAGGGGCCTGAAAAAGCCACAGACACTCAACACCAGCCTGTGAAGGTAGCTGGGAGCAGGGACGTACCCTACAAAGCCACAAGGGCACAGTTGCCCAAGACCGTGGGAGCCCACCTCTTACCTCAACATGTGCTAGATATAAGACATGAAGTCAGAGGACATCATTTTGAAACTTTAAGGTTTAATTACTGCCCTATTGGATTTTGAACTTGCATGGGATAGCTCCTTTGTTTTGGCCAATTTCTCCCATTTAGATAAAGTGTATTTACCCAATGCCTGTGCCCCCATTGTATCTAGGAAGTAACTAACTTGCTTTTGATTTTATAGGCTCATAGGTGGAAGGGACTTGCCTTGTCATACATGAAGTTTTGGACTCATGGTGGAAAAATGTCCTGCATGGAATCTGATATATACTACATTCAGTGTTATTTTCTTTGCTTTTTGTTTATTTGTTTGTTTTTTACATGATGTTCTCTGTGTGTGAGTTGGAGCTAAAGAAGAGATAGTAAAGAAAGATATTCTGTAGTATTCTAAGATATTTAGGGATAAAATCATAGGTTTTCCATTCTGTTGATTGCAACTAGGGTATATTAAATTAATTACCTGGATACAAGAGAAAACTGAAGTGATTAATAAGAATTATGACACAGGAAAATTTTGTTATAAAGTATCTTTATCATTTTATTATCAAGTTTGAGGTTTTAAATAAGTGATAAGTAAAAATATATAGAAATGTATTAGTTTGTTCTCCTGCTGCTGATAAAGACATACCTGAGACTGGGGAAAAAAAAGAGGTTTAATTGGATTTATAGTTCCATATGGCTGGGGATGCCTCAGAATCATGGCAGGACACAAAAGTTACTTCTTACATGGTGGTAGCAAGAGAAAAATAAGGAAGAAACAAAAGCAGAAACCCCTGATAAACCCATCAGATCTCATGAAACTTATGCCCTATCACTACCATGTGGGCCCCCACTCAGCAGTAGATTTTGCCTGGGCCTCCAGGCATTTCCATAAACCTTCTGAAATCTAGGCAGAAGTTCCCAAAACTTGATTATTGACTTCTGTGCACTCCAAGCTCAACATCATGTAGAAGCTACCAAAGCTTGGAGCTTCCACCCTCTAAAGCCATAGCTGAAGCTAAATGTTGGCCCCTTTCAGCCATGGTTAGAGCAGCTGGGACACAAGGCACCAAGTCTCTAGGCTGCACATGGGTTGGGGACCCTGGACCTGGCTCACAAAATCCCTTTTCCTCCTGGGCCTCTGGGCTTGTGATGGAAGGGGCTGCTATGAAGTTCTCTTACATAGGCAGGAAACATTTTCCCCATGATCTTGGGGATTAACATTTGGCTCCTTGCTACATATGCAAATATCTGCAGCCAGCTTGAATTTCTCTTCAAAAGATTGATTTTCCTTTTCTACTGCATCATCAGGCTGCAAATTTCTGAACTTTTATGTTGTGTTTTTTCTTTACAATTGAATGCTTTTAACACTACTCAAGTCACTGCTTGAATACTTTGCTACTTTGAAATTTCTTCTGTCAGATAATCTAAATCATCTCTCTCAAGTTCAAAGTTCCACATATCTCTAGGGCAGGAGCCAAATGCCACCAGTCTCTTTACTAAAACATAACAAGAGTCACCTTTGCTCCAGTTCCCAAAAAGCTCCACATCACCATCTGAGACCATCTCAGCCTGGACTTTATTGTTCAGATCATTGCCAGCATTTTTGTCAAAGCCATTCCACAAATCTCTAGGAGGTTCCAAACTTTCCCAAATTTTCCTATCTTCTTCTGAGCCCTCCAAACTGTCCCAACCTGTGCCTAATACCTAGTTCCAAAGTTGCCTTCACATTTTTAGGTATGTGTTCAGCAATGCTCCACTCTAGTGGTACCAATTTACTGTATTAGTTTGTTTTCATGCTGCCAATAAAGACACATCCAAGGCTAGGAAGAAAAAAAGGTTTAATTGGACTTACAGTTCCACATGGCTGGCGAGGCCTCAGAATCATGGCGAGAGGTGAAAGGCACTTCTTACCTTGTAGCAGAAAGAGGAAAATGAGGAAGAAGCAAAAACTCCTGATAAACCCATCAGATCTCATGAGACTTATTCACTATCATGAGAATAGCACAGGAAATACTGGCCCTCATGATTCAATTATGTCCCCTGGGTCCCTCCCACCACATGAGGGAATTCTAGGAGATACAATTCAAGTTGAGATTTGAATGGGGACACAGCCAAACCATAACAGAAAAGTCATATGTAAATCACCAGTAATTGCAAAGCATGACTAGACTATGTTCTCTTCATCGTTGTAACTTCCAGAGCTTCCTGGTGTCTGGAAGATAACCCAGTATAATATATGGAAAAATGCATTGAATTGAGCTATCTGTGATATGTACATAAAATTATTATTGCTTCAAGTACATTAGTCTAGAAAGTTGACAGAAATGTCTGACTCCAGCATTATTAACTTCAATCTCAACTTCTCTTTGAAAAAGCAAGTATCCCCATCTTCTAGTAATCTATTTAAATTTTTTGTCTCCCTTATAAGTTATTTCTAATACCTAATTGGTTATTCTCACATGTCATTTTATTTTTGTATCTTTGATACTAACCATAGTGCTTAGATATGAACAAGTTTTTGATAAACTGTTATTTAACGTACCTGTATAGTTTCCTCTTCCTATCCCTGCTACAGTTTTGAGAAAATAGTCTTTATTTTTTTCATGATGTGCTTAGGAATATAGACTTCAAACAAATTAGAAAGTTTATAAATGGTTGTAACTTATGTAAGCATTTAATTTTGAAATCATTTTAGAAGTAAGAAGTATTGGTTGTGATGATTTTGAATTTTAAGGCTCACTCTTTTCAGTCTCACATAAGCAATAGTACTTCTTGTTGGATTCCAGACACATAAAGAATATTTATGGTCAGTGGGAAGATTCTAACATTACCTAAAGTGTTAAAGATTTTTAAGACAATTCAAAAGAAACTCCAACTCAGCATTCACTGAATGATAATTATCATTACATATTGAAAAAATACATATCTCACACTGAATAATAAAATATCAGCAGGAAAAGGCTCTGCTTTAGTAGTATCACAAAAAAAGATTTTCTAACTATGAACATGCTTTACTTCAACATATTTACTTACAAAATTTGTTTATCATATACAAATACATATAATTTGTGTGTACTTTGAAATGCATACTTTCAAAAGAAATTTAATTAAGTATATATTGTTGTTGGAAGACTCTAGTGAACTATAAATCATAACATACTTCACTCAACAGAACTATAAAAGTAAACTGACTATAAACTTGATAATTCAAAAATGTATCTATGAGACTAATATTTTTTCTCTAAGATTTCTTTATGTCTGCTTTGGTGTGTTTGAGTGCACATACATGTGCATACACATTTAGCCTAAACAGTTCTTTTTAGGTCTGTGATCAACTTCCTCCGTGCTTCCACTAATAAAAACAACAGAATATATCAAAATAAGTAAATAAATAAAAATAGATATAGCATTGAACAGAAAACTAAGGTGATTAGGTTCATTAACATGGATTAATATTCTCATGATTTTCTTTACAGAACACTTGTATATTTGTAAACTCTATGTCTTACCTCCTTAAGGGGCCAAGAAGGAGGAAAGAAGAAAACTATTTTAGACACATTTCTAGAAAAATATGCTTGACACTAAATTTACAACTTCCTATCTCTTAAAAGTTCAGAGCAGCAGCATCTCCAAAGATCAGGGATTTTAATTTAAAATTTAAGAGTTTGTAGCTAAAGACTCTGAATCAAAGATCAGGTGACATAAATTTATGAATAAGGGTAAGGAAAAAAAGTATGAAATAACTAGGAAGTCTTGGTGCAAAGGGGTGAGAATTAGAACTACAGGTAGGCTGTATAGAGTAGATACTCAACAGATATTTATTGGGTGAATAAAGGAGTAAATATATCAGTTTCAAAAATCTGTTTTCTATGTAATAAATCACAGCAAACACTTACAGGTAAAAACAATGATATTATATTTTTTATGATTCTGTGGATTTATTGAGGTCATTGCCCATTATCTGAGGCCAACTCAGTTTTCCTACACATACATACTTACTTTCTTTCTCTCTCCCCCAGCCAAATTATGGCACCTGAACTGAGATAACCCATGACTAACATAAAATGATGGTATTTTACCATCCTTTAAAAGAAAGACACTATTGTCAATCTCAATTTTAACTGTATACTCTATACTCCCCTGTAGAGTATACAGAGATCCTGAATCTCTTTATACTCTATCCCTCCTCCACATTATTTCTCTTTACTCTCTTCCTCCCCACCCCACCCCAGGCCCTTTCACATGCTTTCTCTCTGCAGCAGGGTACCTGAATTCCTTAGAGTGCCGATGTTTAAATCACGGAATTATGGTTTGTATGTGGATTAATAGACTATATCTAAAAATACATTGTATTTTCCAAAAGACAGGCATTATACCAATGTACTTCATAATGATATGGTAAGATCTATGAATGTTACCTTTTTCATATATTCTGGTCTATTAAAATTAATTGAAATACCTATATTTTAAAGTATTATATATAACAATACATTCCATTTTAGCTATTTTAAGTGTTCAACTCAGTGGCATTAATAACATTCACATTGTGTAACCACTGACACAATCTATTTCCAAAACTTTTCATTACCCCAAACAGAAACTCTGTCCATTAAGCAATGACTTTACATTGCCCCTATCCTCAGACCTTGACCACCTCTAATGTATCTACTTTCCCTTTCTATGAGTTTGCCTATTCTGGATATTTTATATAAGTGAAATCACACAATCTTTGTCCTTTTGTGTTTGACTTATTACTCAGTGCTTTCAAGGTTTATCCATGTTGTAACATGTGTCAGCAATTTATTCCTTTCTATGACTGAATAACATTTCATCACATGTATATACCACATTGTGTTTATCCATTCACTTGGGTTATTTCCACCTATTATAAATAATCCTGCAATAAAATTTGGCATATGCATATCTGTTTGAGCTCCTTTTATTTCTTTTGAATATATACCTAGAAGTAGATTTGTTGGGTTATATGGTAATTCCATATTTAACTTTTTGAGGTAGAGGGCTTATTTTGTATCAATGACATCAGTAGGTACTGGAATTCAACACTCTTCCCACTTAAACATGTTTAAATACATTTCATACTTTCTTTGCTTAAAAATTTTTCTTCTTGTGTTATTTATCTGTTCACAGACACTCTATGATAGATGTTTTCAGCTCTGCATTTTTTCCATTTATTATTATTTATTTGTTATGTATTTTATCTTAATGTTGACAATACGTACGTCATAATTTGTAATTTGATTATTTATACACACCTCCTAAACTGACTGAGGTGCTTAAGGTATCTTTCACCTTTATTTTCATCCATTCCTAAATGTAAGCTGCCTTTTACTCAAACTATGGCACCTGAACTGAAGTAACCCATTACTAACATAAAATAATCGTGACAGTTTACCATCCTTTAAAGGAAAAACAAGACATTATTGTCAATCTCAATTTTAAAATATATTATTAACTTTTAATTTCTCTGTATTGCTCTTAAATTATTGGACATCACTACCCTTTCTTATTAATTATTACAAGCAAATGTGAAACAAATGGAAAAATATTTATGGAAAGAAGCAGAAAACTCAGTAGACAGATTCTGTTTCTCTTCTATGTGTATTTATTTCTATTGATATGGTGTGCTGAGAGCTTATGTTCATGATTTTTATAGAGGCATAAGATGTCGAGTAATTTGTCAATAGCTGAACAAGTTCATGAGAATATGATTTAAAAAAATTTTACCCATGCCTCCTTCAATGCCTAAGCATACTTCACAATCTTGAACCTCGGATGTTAGAATCATTAGGACTCTCAACTCTTTGACAATTCCTAAGATGAAGAGAAATGCCATTATAAAATAATTGGAGAGCAGATAAAAGACAAACCAGCAGAGCAAATCTATATAGCAAATGCAGAGTCACTCTGAGCTCACCAAGACTGAGACATTCAGGCAAAGCATTAAGGAACAACATCCCCCCCACCATTATGTCTTAAAAGACATCTTAATAAAAAGGAAATGATTAATGAGCAGCCATGCAAGCCTTCTGCTAAGATTAATAAATGGTATACCCCAATCACCAACCCCATCTAAGGAGGCACTGATCATAACTTGTCACCTTAATAACATTTTAATGCCAACTCCAGATTCATTGCACTTTTATGAAAATTTAAATCATGCCCAAGTGTGGAATGCTTCCAATAAAATGCAAAGAGATTTTGATTAACATTGGCTACTTAAAAACCAGGAATGTTTCACTGGGAACAGAGAAGCTACACAAACTATTTTGGGGGTCTTTTAATGACATCAGTTCAACAAAAGTTACTCTTTTTTAGTATGTGTGAGCATTTGTATTTGTGTCTGGGAGTACAACTTTTTACTGAGATTTAAGACAGAAAATTTTTCTTCATTATGTAGAGTTCTTGTCATGAAGCAGTTTGCACAGATAGGTAATTTCTCTTCACAATTTTAGTTTTAGAGCTACACCAAATAGAATACAACTCTTTCATTTTTCTTTGAAATTGTGGTGGAAACACAAAGCTGCTTAACTCAAGATCACAGACACCAAGAAAAAAAATTATGATAGTCCTACTTTAGAAATCACATCAGAAGGAGTATTCTAGGTAACTTCAGAATCTGGTCTCCAAATTACATGACAATCATTTGTCATGTAACACACACCACCATGGTATTCCTGAATAAATTATATCACACTAACAATCTAACACAGTGGAAGTTGTGAAAATCATCAGTGTTTTGCATAACAATAATATCAGTGATGCAGATCAAGTTTGCTGGCATTTGTGAAGCTGACAGAACCTTGGAAGGGATGTCATCATCTACTTCACAGATGACAAGCCCAGGTAGTAATATCAGTTGTACTTTGGCAGTGATAATGTCTTTTCGTCTTTTTTTCAGCATGTATACATTGGTTTCTTTCCAATGCCTTTTAAAACTCTACTACCCTAGATTAATGTTTAGGTAATTTTCAAACAAAAATGATGGAGCTGGTTTTTAAAATAAAAAATAATATTTCCAACCTCTAAGCCATTATCAGGCATATGACCCTTATGCAATATTAAACAATTTTACGGTTTAAGTAGATAAGTAGCTAGTCATGACTTTGTATGATAGAACGAGTATCTGGTGAGGGATGTCTTACAAGCTTCATCTCTTCCACCATTCTCAGAAACACTAATGAAGCGGGTATTTCCCTAACCCCTTCACGGGACTCGCAACAGGGGTGCTTCACTCAGCCCACAGCTCTCAATTCCTCGCGGGCGGGGAGCACATGAGGAGGGAGCGAGGTGGCAGCTGGAGTGCACAAACGCTGGAATCAGCTGGTCGCTTCTGTGCTGGTAGAGAAGAGCTCCACTCATTCGAATCCGCTGCACTTCAACACTTATGGGAGGGGGTGCACAGGTGAACAGATGTGGGCCAAGTGCTTTTGGGCGCCGGCAGGAGCCCATTTAGTGCCAGCCGCACAACAGCATCTGAGGGGATGCCCGCTATCCCTGAAGCCCCAAAGGGAGCATAACAGTGCTCTTTTAGCTCTGTCATCTGCAGATGGCTTAAGTATTAACAGATCAGTGGGCCCTCTGCCTTTTCGTGTGAGGTGGCTGCCTTCCGCCAGCAAAGGCAAAGGGTCGGTGTGACAGCCTTTTGCATCCTCACTCGTTGCACCCGAGCTCTCGTCTGGCATCCAGGAGAAATGAGGTCACACGAACGAATTGAAGGATGGTAAATGTGAGAGATTTCATTGCGGATGGAGGTGGCTCCTGTGGAAAGGGGAGCTGTAAAGCGGATGGAGCTGGAAGGTACTTTTCCCGTAAAGTCCAGCCATCTCCAGCTGGATTCTGCTCCGAAGTTATGTCATCAAGCTGTCCCTCTGAAGTCAAGCTGCTTCTCTCCCACATCCATCTGCAGTCTCCCACATCCAGCTGCTTGCTTCTCTCTGCCGGCTGAGTTCTGGGGTTTTTATAGACATGGGATGGGGGTGCTGGGGTGAGTCATGGGTGGTTTGGGAAAAGGCAACATTAGAGCAGGAAAACAGGAATTTAAGTTCTCACTTTGGTCTGTGGTTCCAGGCTCAAGGGTGGAGTTTTGTCAAGACCCACCCTTTTTTGCCTAGAATTTCTCAGCCTCCTGCCCCTATCACTAAATAACTACTTCCACCGACACTCTAGCCAACCAAACCTCTTTCTTCTTTATCATCTTTCATTATTTCCTGCACATTTGCATGTATTCATTTACTGATTTATTCTTAAAATATCAACAATACCCTTGTGAAAAGCAGAAGGTTAAATGCTGGGTTATTAAAAATGATCAAGCCAGAAGTGACCACTGTCTTCACTGAATGTACAATTTAGTTGACAGGTTTGCATATTTTTTTGTTCATAGATTTTCCTCTTTTTGGAATACACCCTCCATGCTCTCCTGCTTGAGTTACACTACTTATCATTTGTCATCCGGCTCAAGTAAGGACTCCTTTTGAAATCTTCTCTAATTCATCCTTTAAGAAATATTAAAGATTTTAATCTTTGATACTCATTATTTCTTGAACATGACCTTGTGAAAACTTATATCAGCAGAATATATTTGTCTACATGTCTTTCACTTCTCCACCAAACTGTGAACTTCATATGAATGTGAACCATGGCTAATTAATTATAGTGCTTGGTGTACAGTTATGATTCAATCAACAGATTGGCCTGATGAAAAAATCTATAAGAATAGAGAAGCTTCTCTCATTTACCATCTTTTCAAAAAAGTTTTGCATTTTTTTCTGTACCTACAAATGACTTTCCTACCTACAGATATATATTTAACCTATTTTGATATAGGCAAAGAATTTCTAAATTGTGTGGGAACATCACACAACAGAAAATAAGATATATTTTATTATAGAAATACTTTTAAAAAGTACAACAAAATATCAATAATCTAAAAGATAAGCAGTGAGTGAAAAGACACTTTCCATTAAAAGATAATTGTTCAACATCACTGTCAATGATTAAATTAATCTAAAACAATAATGAGTTAGAATTCATCTTCCAAATGGACCTTTTTCTTTTAATTCTAGTATAACAATGCTTTTGAGAATGTAGCTGAATGGACATTTGTATACACTACTGGTAGAAACACACTGTTTTTAGAAAGGAAAGTTCAGAAAATATCAGTCATTTTATGTCTGAAAATCCTGTACCACTGCCACATTGAATGTAGCATTTAAAATTATCTTTAGGTAATAAGGCACAGGAAAAGTGTATAGCTGAATAATATTTTATAATATTTCAAACTGTTTAAACTATTTGCAAGGATACTATTACTAATGATTATCAAATGGGAATTTCTGACCCATGGAAAGTTAATCTATCTACTTTGCCCTAAAACAGTAAATGTTGCCATTAAAAAAACATCTTTCTGTAGCTTGTGAGGAAAGAAAAATGTTTTGGGGACTCCCTGTTTCTCTTTTTTTGTTGCATCATTAAAATATGAACATATTAAATTATATTTGTTACCAATTACTTACTTTCTGGTTGTACAGAAACTAATTGGTCTTTGACAAGGGACTGTTGTTATGGGTTGAATTGTATTCCCCAAAAATCCATGATGAAATTGTAACCTCTGGTACTTGTGGCTGTGACCTTTCTGAAAGTAAGTTCTTTGCAACTGTAATCAAGTTAAATGAGGTCATTAGGATGAACTCTAATCCAATACGCATGTTGTCTTTATAAGAGAAAAAACTAAATGCAGACACACATAGAGAAGTAAACACCATGTGAAGAAACAGACACACAAAGAAAATGCCATATGATCAAGAAGAAAAAAAATGAGTGGTGCATCTAGAAGCTAAAGGACACCTGTGGTTACGAGAAGCTAGAAGAAGCAAGGATTCTCCCCTTGAGGTTTCTGATAGAGTAAAGCCCTGACCACACTTTGATTTTTGACTTTCACTCCCAGAACCGTGAAAAAACACATGTATGTGTTTCAAGACACCCAGTTTCAGAAGCTTTATTTCACCAGTTGAGTGTTTGTTTGTTTGTGTTTTCTGCTGTTGAATTGTTTGTGTTCTTAATATCTTCTGGAAATCAACCCCTTGTTGGATGCATACTTTGCATCTGATATAATTATGGTCAATTTTCCACGTTTAAATATTTTGTATAGGTTTAGTAGTTTTGCTATCCAACTACCACAAAATTCAAATCAGACGTTTTAAGTTACTGAATTTAGTTTCCGTTGGCCTGTACTGAGACGAAACAGAAAGCAGACAATAGAACAATGAAAAAAGAGCAATGTGAGTAGGACATCTGTTGAACAAAGGAGCTCATCCAGCTGATAACTGGGAAACCTGTGATTAGGACATGGACAGGGAGATACAAAGAAAGAAATATTGAAATCTTCCCTTTACATAATAGGATACTTGCATTCTCTGCAGAATACCATTATGTTTTAATTTATAGTATAGTTTTACTTTATGTTATGACTCATTTCTCTAATAAGTGGAGAAAAAGCTCTTAGGATTAATGTAACAACTAAAGTGTATTATTTTCTTTGCATTTTCTTAAAATATCAGGTAAACACACAAACTGCTGGCATTTAATAAAAGCTCACTCTCTCAGTGGAAAAAGATATTATCAAGACTTCTTACTGGCAATTAAACCCAATCAGTGTTTGTCAGACCACCTCTCAACTCTAACCACAATTGAATCCTCTGGAAAGAATACCAGTATTCTACTGTAGATAGGGAATATTTTCATAGGACAGCTGGAGTTGGGATGTAGTCAGGACATGGACAGTGAAATGGGATTATCTACAGAATAGGAAAACATATTTGCAAACTATGCATCAGAAATTTCTGAAGATAATGGCTTCTGGCTCTACCCATGTCCCTGCAAAGGACATGATCTTGTTCATTTTTATGGCTGCATACTATTCCATGGTGTATCTGTCCCACCTTCTCTGTCTATCATTGACAGGCATTTGGGTTGATTCCATGTCTTTGCTATTGTGAATAGTGCTGTAACTGGGTTTTTTCTTGGGTGCCAGTGAGGCACAACTCCCCCGAGAGAATGCTGTGGGTTCTTGGCCTCCAGCCTCTTAAAGAAAAAGTGATGAGACCACTGTAGGTGCACCGTATGCTCATAAAAGTAAATATCGGACCCAAGAAGTGTGGCAGAAAGGTGATTTTATTTAGGTAGAGAAAAGAGAAGGAAAGGAGAAGAAGAGAAGGACTTCCATGAAGAGTATGGAAGGGGATTCCAGAGGGGAAATCCCAGAGGGGAAAGGGAGCTCCCACCATGTGGGAGGGGATTCCAGAGAACTGGAAATCTGGTGTGGGTGAAGGAGCAGGGGAATTTATCCTGGGAGAAATTCCCACCTTCCCAAGTTCCTCTGGCCAGTGAAAGCAGTTCCTTTAAACTTCCACTGGGCTGATTGACTCTTAGTTTCTTCCCGTGCCCACAAAATTCAAACATAAACTGTTAAAACTCCCAGATGGAGAGAGATGGGAGGGAGGCATGGCACTGGGAAGTTTTTGCCCTTAAAACTATACTCCCTCATGGATCCGGAAAGAGAACACATTCCCTCAGTGCTGTAATGAACATATGGATGCATATGTCTTTGGAACAGAATGATTTATATTTCTCTGGATATATACCCAGTAATGGGATTATAGGGTCAAATGGTATTTCTGCCTTAGATTTTTGAGGATTCATCATAGTGTCTGGACAAGAATATCTTGACATTATACACATTATCTAAAGCAACTCCATCTACTAGTGTTACCCCAATCTTCATCTATGCTTATGATTTAAAATCTATTTGCTTTAGGTACATATGCAACATGGAATACTATGCAGCCATAAAAAGAATGAGATGATGTCTTTTGAAGGGACATGGATGAAGCTGGAGGACATTATTCTTAGCAAACTATCACAGGAACAGAAAACTAAATACCACATACCAAAAGTAGCTGGTTTCATTTCATTTTGGTAAAGACACATTAGACATAACACAGTTAAATATCTTCAGATGATCTCCTTGTAATTGCAATCTTTGATATTCCTGACAATCATGGTAATAAATGTAATTGCCAAAGTTGACACTTCCTTCTACCTACCTATAGTCGTCTAAATTCTTCCCTAGCAACTCCTAGTCTCTTCTTAAGATAGTGAGAGAGAACGAGAGAGAGAGAGAGAGAGAGAGAGAGAGAGAGAGAGAGAGAGAGAGAAAGAAGCGGGGGGTGGGGAGAGAGTGAAAGAAATAGCAAAAATTTTTTTAAATTAAGCAGAGAAAGTAATAAAAAGAAGACACTTTTACTGATGCAGGTGACCTCAGAAAAATGCTTTTGAACTACTCTAAAATGTCACTGGATTTACCAAATTTGTTAATAGCAGCATGACAAATTACAGTATTATCTATACTGCACTGAGAAATATCCAGAGTATGTAGTGCATTGACAAATATTTCTAAAGGAATATTTATAGTTGAATAGGGGAATATGGGCATCAATTTCTGGATTTTACAACTTTAAATATTATAATGTTATTCAAGAAAAAATATTATATATTATACAATAAAACAACAAGGAATAGATTAATAAAAACAGATATTTCCCTTTGATGACATTTCTGAGATCTTGCAGGGAAAATAACAGATTTGGGGCAGCAATATGGTTATCTCTTATAAAGACAATCTCTTAGGTAGCTTTATCTTTTACCATACCATTAGCCACTTTCCATGTCAGCACCAGTGAAGGAAACAGCAAGAATGCTAACCATAGGTTGGATTTCTTGTCTGTCTGCATTTGCGGATGATTGTTGGCTCTGTGTAATTTTGTTCTCAATATCCACAATGTTAACTCAAACCAGTCTTTTAGTAAATAATGTCTATATGCTAATAACTTCTCAGGTATTATTACATTTAATCTTCAAAATCTGGAAGTTATTACTTTCATTTTACAGACAAGGGAATGGGATCTTAGATTGAAAATCTTCTCCATCAAAACACGGATAGTAAGTGATTCAAACTTAGTTCTTTCTGACTCCAAACTCCAGTTTTCTTCTGAAGAACAATCTTAGCTTCTGGAAACCAGAGGGAAACATAAGGAGTTGAAACAAGAAGTGCCACACCAGAGCTGGCAAAGTCCAGTCAAAATCCCTCTATTTAAGAAGTATCCAGTAACAAAGTGTTTTAAGAACACATTTTCACTCATGATCATGTATCTTTAGAAAGCACATACTTGTGTCTATTCCAGAAGTCTCTACCACAATCTGCAGTGCTAGTGGATACTGTGATCCTTCTGGCACAAGTTACCACTTTGGGATGTCACAGTCACCCACCTATAAACACAGACGGGACAGCAGAGGTCATAGGAGGTGGATCAAAAATGCCTCCATCCAAAACAATTTTATTGTATGAAAATGCCGACATGTTCATTAAACTAAGCCATTTATTACTGACTATGAGATTCTGTAGAGCATAGGCTGAAAAGAAAATGTGCCAGGTTCGGTGGCTCACACTTGTAATCCTAGCACTCTGAGACGCCAAGGAGGGCACGTCACCTGAGGTCAAGAGTTCGAGACCAGCCTGGCCAACAAAGAAAAAACCTGTCTCTACTAAAAATACAAAAAAAAAACCAAAAAACAAAAAACAAAAAAAAATAGCTGGACTTGGTAGCAGGCACCTGTAGTCCTCGCTTCTTGAGAGGCTGAGGCAGGAGAATCACTTGAACCTAGGACGTGGAGGTTGCAGTGGGCCAAGATTATGCCACTGTGCTCTAGCCTAGGCAACAGAGCAAGACTCCATATATATATATATATACACACACACACATACACACACACACACACCTGAATATATATATATTTTGAATATATATATTCTATCTATCTATCTTCAGGTATATATACTTCTCAATAAATCTATATATATATACACATATATATGTATATATACACATATATATGTGTATATATATATATACACATACAGAAAAAGAGAAAGAAAAAAAGAGAGAGAAAAAGCAAAAACTGGTTTATCTTCTTAAAAGAACTGTTGCATCATCCTCAGTTTAATATTTTACAGATTTGTTTCAGAAAATCCTAATGAAAAGTGATTTTTCCATGCCCTTAATGTCAATGGTCTTCCTAGTAAATTCAAATAATTTACATTTTTATTAATGCATAATGTGTTTTGCCATTTTTAAAGAAAAGGCATTATGGATTGTAAAATCTAACTTTGTACCTAATAATTGATAAGTTAACTGTATTCATTTCGTTTAAAGTAAAAAAAAAAGCGCTTTATAATAATTTTACTTTATACATTTTCAGCTTTTTAAACAGATGCACAATAGCCAAATACTTAATACTTTCTTCTATTGATTCATATGATATATTTATAATAAATAAAATATTTTATAAAAAACATAGCCTATTTTAACTTGTTTACTATCACCAGACCTTATCTTCTAAATAACGTGCAGTGCTTAAAACTGAAAATAATTTTTCCCTTTATTGTTGTTGTTTGGAGTTAAGATGTCAACATTTTGGAATTTACTTGGATTGGGAAGGTCAGGGTGAAAGTGGGTGGAGAACAAGACTAAGTCAATTAAAACACGGGCCAGGGTCAGGAAACACAAGAAGAGAGATAACAAAGCAAAGAACACCCATATTTTTTAAAAAGGAATGAGAAAGAGTAAATGTGCACCAGAGTGAGAGCCAGGAAGTCAGCCAGACACAGAAATTGAGATTTAGGTCCAGACCGAGAACCAAAATTCAAAAAATCAGGTGAACTGCAGTTAAAGGCAGGGGAATATTCAGAAGCTATGAGCCAGTGGTGGTAAAGAATCATAAAAATGTCAACGCTGAAAGAATATTTGAGATGCCTTTCTTATAAAGGCAGACACTGAGACAGAGTGTTTTATCCAGTGAATTCAGATCACTGTCTGTAATCACTTGCTTTCATCTTGAAGAGCTTCTTTTAGTATTTCTTGTATGTAGAATCACTTAACAATAAATTCTCCCTTTTTCTGTATTTGGAAATATATTTACTTTATACTTATTTTTATAAGTTAGTTTTGCTGGATATAAGGCTCTTGGTTGGTGGTTTGTTTTGTTTTTCTGTTAGCACTTTGAATACTGCATTATTTTCTCACTTCTACTTTTTATGAGCAGTCACCTGCTAGTCTTCTTGGATATCCCTTGTACATAACAAGTCATTTTCTCTTTCTGCTTTTAAGATTTTCTTTATCTTTGTCTTTCAAAATGTTTATTATAATGTCCTTGGGTATCAATCTCTTTGTATTTATTTTACTTATGATTATGTTCCTTGATGTTATGTGGAGTTCACCGAGGTTCTTGGATGTGTAGATAATGAGGGGTTTCATTTTTTTGCATTATATATCGTAACATATAATTAACCATTTTAACCGAAGTATACAATTTAATGGCATTTAGTACATTTAGTACAATATCACTATATTGTTCAATTGATACCATTGCCACTATCAGGTTATGGAACATTTTCATCACCACCAAAGAAAATCCCATATGCATTAAGCAGTCTTTCTTCATTTTCTTATCTAAACCCCCCCCCAGAGATATAAAATAAAATAGGCCGGGCACGGTGGCTCAAGCCTATAATCCCAGCACTTTGGGAGGCCGAGGCAGGTGGATCACGAGGTCAAGAGATCGAGACCATCCTGGTCAACATGGTGAACCCTGTCTCTACTAAAAATACAAAAAATTAGCTGGGCATGGTGGTGCACGCCTATAGTCCCAGCTACTTGGGAGGCTGAGGCAGGAGAATTGCTTGAACCCAGGAGGCAGAGGTTGCAGTGAGCCGAGATCACACCATTGCCCTCCAGCCTGGGTAACAAGAGCGAAACTCCATCTCAAAAAAATAAATAAAACAAAATAAAAAATCAGCTTTCAGTCTTTGTGAATTTGTCTATTCTTAAAATTTTGTATAAATGAAGCAATACACTATGTCACCTTTTCTGTCTGGCTTCTTTCCATTAGCAAAATATTTTCAAGGTTTATGAGTATTATACCATGCATTTGTACTTGATTCTTTGAATGGCTGAATAATATTCCATTATATTGTTATACCACATTTTATTTACTGATTGATTTTGGTTTTGATTTTTGATGGAATTTGCATTGTTTCTACCATTTATTGTACATAGCGTTACTATAAACATTCATGTGCATGTTTTTGTTTGAATGGCTGTTTTCAATTCTTTTTGGTATATACCTATGAATAGAATTGCTAAGTAAGGTGGTAAATATTAGTTTAATTTATGGAATAACAAGTGAACTATTTTTCATGACAGCTGCATCATTTGACATTCCTAACAGTAGTGTATAAGGGCTCCGATTTCTTTAAACCCTAACCAACATTTGCTATTTTCTACTTTGGGGGGTTATTGCCATCTTAATGGGTATACAATGGTATCATATTGTGGTTTAAGATTAATGTTTTTCATCAAATTTGGAAAGTTCTCTGCAATAATTTTGTAAAATATTTTTTCTTTTTTTTTTCCTTCTGGAGATCATCTTATGTACATGTTGATGCACTTTATAGTGTCCCACAGTTGTTTGAAGCTACTATTTTTCCTCATTATTTTTTCTCTCTGTTTTTTAGATTGCATAAACTCTATCAATTTATCTTTATGTTTGCTTATTCATTTTTCTGCCAGCTCAAATCTGTGTTATGCTTCTTTAGCGATTTTAAAATTTTGGTTATTCTACCTTCAACTCCAGATGTTCTTTTTATTGACTTACGTTTTATTGAGGCATTATAGTTCTATATATTCTGTGGGTATATGTAATATTCTGATACCTGTATATGATGTACAGTGATCAGATCAGGGTAATTGATACATGCGTCACCTTAAACATTTATCTTTTCTCTTTGTTGAAAACATTACAAAACTTCTTTTTTTAGTTATTTTAATATATACAATAAATTAGTTAAAACTATAATTTTCCATATTATCAAATACCAGAACTTACCCTTTGTATTTAACTGTATTTTTGTGCCCCTTAACCAACTTCTCTTCATCACCTATTTTCCCCTTCCTTTCCCAGCCTCTGGAAACCACCATTCTACTATCTACGTCCTTGAGACCCACTTCTTTATCTCCTTCAAAAGGGTGCTGTCATGCAAGATTTGCCTTTCTGTGATTCAGTTCTCCTTTAATATGACCTAATTTCCATCTGTGTTACTGCAGGTGGCAAAATTTAATTTTTATGCCTGAATATTTCACTGTATATATGTACCATATTTTCTTTACCTATTTATCTTTTGATGGATATTTGGGTTGATTCCATATCTTGGCTATTGTGAATTGTGCTGCAATAAACATGGGAGTGTAGACATTTCTTGAATATACTGATTTTCTTTCTTTTGGAAATATACCCAGAAGTGGAATGGCTCAATCATACGGTAGTTCTATTTTTACTTTTTTGAAGAACCTCCATACTGTTTTCCATAATGACTGTACTACTTTACATTCCAACCAACATCTTATGAGCACTGTATTTTCTCCACATCCTCACTAGCATTTACTATTTTTTTCTCTTTTGATAACAGCCATTCTAGCTGGAATGAGATGGTGATATCTAATTGTGGCTTTGATTTGCATTTCCCTGACGATTAGTGATGTTGAGCATTTTTTCTTTCACCTGTTGGACATTCATATATATTGTTTTGAAAAGTATTTATTTAGATCATTTGTCCATTTTTAAATTATATTATTTTTGGAGGATTTTTTGCTGGTTTGTTTGTTTGTTTTTTTGCTATTGAGTTGTTTGAGTTTTGTAGTATTCTGGATATTAATCCCTTGTCAGATGGATCATTTACAAATAATTTCTTCCATTGTGTATGTTGTCTTTTCACTTTGTTTGTTGTTTTTTTTTTTCTATGCAGAAGCTTTTTAGTTTGATGTAATCTCGTTTGTCTATTTTTTATTTTGTTGCCTGGGGTTTTGAGGTGTTACCTAAAAAACATGATAGGGCCAATGCCCTATATCATGTTCCCAATGTTTTCTTTTAGCAGTTTCATAGTTTCATGTCTTACATTCAAGTCTTTAATTTATTGTAAGTTGATTTTTGTGTATGATGAAATAGAGAGATCTAGTTTTATTCTTCTGAATATGGGTATCCATTTTTCCCAGTACAATTTATTAAGGACATTGTCCTTTCTTTAATGCATGTTCTTGATGTCTTTGTCAAAATGAGTTTTCTGATAAATGTATGGATTTATTTGTGGGTTCTCTATTCTGTTTTATTGGCCTGTGTGTCTGTTGTTATGCTAGTACCATACTGTTTTGGTTACTACAGATTTGTAATACAATTTAAAATTAGGTAGTGTGATGCCTCTAGCTTTGTTCATTTTGTTCAAGATTGCTTTACTTACTCAGGGTCTTTTGTGGCCCACATGAATTTCAGGATTTTTTTTTTCTATTTCTGTGAAGAATGTCATTGGTTATTAGATAGAAATTATATTGAATCTGTAGATTGCTCTGGGTAGTATAGACATTTTAACATTATGTTTTCTAATATATGAGTATGGGATATGTTTTCATTCATTTGTTTCTTCTTTAATTTCTTTCATTATTTTCCCTAGAGATCTCCAAATAGTTAATTTTATTCTTAGGCATTTTTCATATCTATTAAAAATGAAATTGCTTCCTTGATTTCTTCTTCAGATTGATAGATGTTAGTATATAGAAATACTACTGATTTTTGTATGCTAATTCTGTTTCTTAAACATTTACTGAATTTAGCAATTCTAAGTGTTTTTTCATGGAGTCTTAGGTTTCTCTAAACATTAGTCGTATCATCTGCAAAAGAGGATAATTTGACTTTTTTTTAAACTGTATGTTTCTTCTTATAATTTCTATATTTTATAGATATTCTCTTCTTGAGAAGACGTAGTCATCATACCTTTCTTTACTTTTTGAAATATGACTTACTTTCATTCTTTGAACATATTTAAAACTACTTCCTTGAAGTCTTTTCTGTTAAATATGACACCTGAATACATTTATTGGGAGTTTCTGTGGCCGCTTTTTGGTCTTATGGATGGGTTACATTTTCTTTTTCTATATCATGCCCCATAAATTTTTGTTAAAAACTGGAGATTTTAAATAACATGTTGTAGCACCTCTGGATGCTGATATCCTTCTCCCCTCTATGTTCCCGTTATTGTTTCGTGGATTATTTGTTTAGCAACTCATCTGAACTATTTAAGTGAAGTCTACTTCCCCCATAATGTGTAATTCCTGATCCCATTCCTTAGTTTTGAATGTATGCACCTGTGTCTTAACTCATCAGGCGTTACAACAAAACAACATAAACTGAAACAACAAACATTTATTTCTCATGGTTCTGGAGGCTAAGAAGACCATGCTCAAGGCTCAGGTAGATTTGGCATCAGATGAAGGTTCATTTCTTTATAAACGGTGACTTCTCACTGTCTCCTTACATGACAGAGTGGCAAAAAGTTTGCTTGGGCCTTTTTATAAGGAGATTAATCCCATTCATAAGGGTTCTGTCCTTATTACCTAATCACCTTTTACCAAAGGCCCCAGTTTTTACTATTACTGTGCTGAGGATAAGGTTTTGGCATATGAATTTGGGAAAGACACAAACATCCAGATCCTGGCACTCTATTATGACAGTAACTTTAGGTGGGCTGTCTTGAACCATCTCTTTTCTTGATCTCTCTTCTTTTAATTTGTCTTCCTGTGTTGGTAACATACTCAGCTAATTACTGCTAATTACCTCCATGAATTACCAGATGATTACCCTAGTGTTCTCAACCATGCCTTACAGCGTAAGTTACTTCTAAGTCTGATCCAATTAAATTCTGGATCCTGCAAGAGTAATTTTTCAAATTAATCTTTAGGACTTGTTCTGACTGGAGCAGGGTTCCTCTTAGTGTTCTCTTTTTCTGGTACTTTTTTAAACCTCTAGCTTGTCTATAGTTTAGCTTGCTTTTCTAAGGAACCCATTAACTTTTACTTGAATGTTTACCACCAAAATCCCTATGGTTTTCAATAGTGCCCTTAGGTTTGGACTTCTTCACACTCTGTTCCAAATAAAGGCAATTCTTTTGACGAGAGCTATGGAACTGTCTGTTCTTAAGGACTGCTTCTCTCTCTGAGAAAAACCTGCACTACTGCTATGATACTGTAGATGGGAATAAAAACTTACTTCTCTCAGATATCATGCTATACAAGTAGGGTACAGGGTGGGGTCATTAGCCTCTCTTACTGTAGACTTGCCTCTCTTAGAGTAAAATCTCTCCCCTATGAGTAAGTTAAAGCATAAGTGATTGGGGCTTAGTATTCTTGGCCTGCAATTCCTAGGGTAGAATGTCTACCCTGTCATTTAGAGATAAATGGAGGAAGAAAGCCCCAGACATCTCAACTTTTCTGGTGTAGAATAGAGATTCTAAAACATGCAACTGAGTGGGGGTGAGAAATGCTAACGGTCAGCTCATCTCAAGCTAAGCCTATATAGTCTAAACTGGGATCTGGGGAAATAAAGAGCCCATTCTTCTAAGTTGCACACACTTTGAGTGTGGCTTCTTTTGATCTGAGCTGGGGATGGAGAGAGTGGACTGTGACCTAAATGCCACAGACTCTCACTGCAGAGATTTTGTAAATTTGTTTTAATAAATATTTTTTACACTTGCCATTTGCCTTCAGGACAATTTCTATAAATTTCAAATGATTGAGTGCCAGGCTGGAGTGCAATGGCACAATCTTGGCTCACTGCAACCTCCGCCTCCCAGGTTCAAGCGATTCTCCTGCCTCAGCCTCCCAAGTAACTGGGACTACAGGCATCTGCCACCAGGCCAGGCTAATTTTTTGCATCTTTAGTAGAGCTGGGGTTTCACCATGTTGGCCAGGCTGTTCTCAAACTCCTGACCTCATGATCTGCCCACCTCAAATTCCTAAAATGCTGGGATTACAGGCATGAGCCACCGCGCCTGGCCTTTTTTTTTTTTTTTGAGACAGAGTCTTACTCTGTCACCAGGCTGGAGTGCAGTGGCACAATCTCCACTCACTGCAATCTCTGCCTCCTGGGTTCAAGAGATTCCCCAGTCTCAGCCTCCCGAGTAACTGGGATTACAGGCACGCACCACCTCTCTGGCTATTTTTTTGTATTTTAGTAGAGCTGGGGTTTCACCATGTTGGCCAGGATGGTCTCAATCTCCAGACCTCGTGATCCACCAGCCTCGGCCTCCCAAAGTGCTGGGATTACAGGCGTGAGTCGCCAAGCCTGGCCCCCATTGTTTTTTACTTGCAAGTTTTAATAATTGTTTTTGTAGGCAAATATCAATTTTTCAGAATATTCTTTTTCAGATCATTTCTTATTGAAGTACAATTTCCATGCAATAAAATTCCTAGATCATAAATGTTTAGGTCAATGAATTTTGACACTTGTGTTATACCTGTATAAAGACTGCACAAAAGAAGACATAAATCACTGCTATCACCCTAGAAAATACCGTTTGTGCCCCTCTTAAGGAAATCCATGATCCTTGCTCCCATTCTCTATGCCTTTCCAAAATAAAATACTTTCTTAAATATATCACCATAGGTTGGTATGGAAGTGGAGGGGCTTTTTTAGTTCAGCATAATGTTTTTGAGATTTGTCCAAGTTGGTTGTTGCATTTGCAGCTACATTTCAATCCATGACTTTTTAGATTTATTGGAGAAAACATGAACTTCATGTTGTTACTTGAAGAACAATAAATCCTTCTTTAACAAGATCATAAATTATTCTTTAGGAATAAATCAAGAACATCTATGTTTGACTATCTATATACTTACAAAGCATAGCAATTGCTTTGGAAGAAACAGCATCAATGTAGAAAAAACATAACAGTTATTGGCATCAACAAGGCTTAATTCAGACTAAAGTTTGGAAAACATCTAGACTTCACCAAATTTCTTAATTTAGGATTCAGCTAGGCTACCTAATTTTTCTACACTATATTTTAACAAATCAGTGCTACTGAAATGCAATATTGAGCATTAACCTACCACTGTCATTGGAAAACATAGTGACCTTTAGAGTTTTCAAGGGTGCTCATACATACGCAATTTGAGTACTGATTTCTGTGTCCTGCAAAAAGATGTATTTGTTTTATCACTGACTGCAGTTTTCTACCCACAATTCTCACTAGAAGATATATACTTTTTAATACAAAGTGTTATGAAGCACAGAAAACTCCATTTTGCTTAAGTCAACCAAGGACACTTTAAGACCTTGACTACCACCATAGCGTTGGCATAAGTAGCTGAAAGTGCATTGGTATGATGATGTAAAATACGTCAAGAGTTACAGAGAGGACCATCCCTTGATATATGTTGTCCTTTAAGTATAAAACTGTCAAGAACAAGTTGATATAAAGCCCAGTGGCTTCAGAAAGGTAAGAATGTGCTATTTCTCATTTTTTAAAGAAGTAGCTAAATATATTTTAAAGCAAGTGCAGTACTAAGGATTCAGAGTTCAGCTCAGGATTGAATATTTTATTTAACAAGAGTGGTGAGAGCCATAGTAGAATCATACAATGTGTAACTGCAAAGATACAATATTTTAAATATCTCATTGTACTGATGAATAAATTAGGTCCACAGAGTCACATTGCTGGTCAATGGCAGAGCTGGGACTACAGTTGAAGTCTCCTGATCCCAAATCCTGTGCTTTTGCTGTGATAATATATTACATGACATTGAAAATCCAACTTCTGCTTACAAAGTTTATTTTCTCACTAGTATTCTTTTTAAAGTTGTAATAACTGTTTCCTAAATTTCTTAGGTTCGAGAATTGTAAGTAAAACCCCTCCCAAAGGAAAAGAAGAAAGAACTTCTTGATGAGCTCAAAGCTATAAAACTGTGGAATCTTCAGCTCCTTACTCTCCTTTCCAGCATGCAGCCTCTCTGCACCTTATGGTTATTTTTATTAGAAATAGCCATAAGGTGCAGAGAGGAAACAAAAAAGGAGAGGCAAGAGGAATGATTCTATTCTACAGTTATGCCAGCCAAGGTGTATTTATTAGGACAAGACTCTGGTCTTCTCTACACTACTGTTGCCAAGGCAAGGATCATACTGCTGATTCAATAGTAAAAACACAGCTTCTTAAGTAAGTGTTTCAGGGTCTCTGAGATTTCAGGTGAACCTATAGAATGTGTATAAGGACCTCAGCCCCAATGTCTTTGTCCATTCAGATCATAGACTGAATGGCTTAAACAACAAACAGTTTTTACAATTCTGGAGACTGGGAAGTCCAAAATCAGGGCACCAGGAGATTGGCTGTCAAATAGCTGAGGACTCACTTTCTGATTTGCCAATGGCTGTCTTCTCAATTTTGTTAATTGTTCAAAAAACTAACTTTTTGTTTCACTGATCTTTTGTATTGTTTTCTTCATTTGAATTTCATTTATTTCTGCTCTGTTCTTTTCTTCTACTAATTTGGGTTTGGTTTGCTCTTATTTTTCTAGTTTTTTAAGATGCACTGTTAAGTTGTTTATTCGAAGCTTTTCTCCTTTTTTAATGTAGGCACTTATAGCTATAAACTTACTCTTAGTACTGTCTGTGCTGTATCTCACACATTTTGGTATGTTGTGGATCCATTATCATTTGTTTCAAAAAAATTTTAATTTTCTTCCTAATTTCTTCAGTAACTCACTGGTCGTTCAGAAGCATATTGTTTAATTTCCTTGTATTTGCACAGTTTCCAAAATTCCTATTGTTCTTGATTCCTAGGTTTATTGCATCATAGTCAGAGAAAATGCTTGATATTATTTCAATTTCTTAAATGATTTATGACTTGTTTGTGGCCTAGTATATGGTCTATTCTTGAGAATAATCAATGTGCTGAGAAAAAGAATATGTATCCTGCAGCCATTGGATGAAATGTTCTGTAAGTATTAGGTCCATTTTGTCTATAGTGCAGTTTAAGTCTGATGTTCCTTTGTTGATTTCTATCTGAAAGATCTGTCCAATGATGAAATAGAGGTGCTGCAGTCTCAAACTATTACTGAATTGAGGTCTATCTCTCTCTTTAGCTCTAATAATACTTGCTTTATATATTTGGGTGCTCCAGTGTTGGGTGCATATATATTTAAAATTATATTATCTTGCTGAATTGACCTCTGTATCATTATATCGTGACCTTCTTTGTCTCTTCTTGAAATCTATTTTGTCTGACATAAGTATAGTAACTCCCGTCCTCTTTTTGGCTTGTTTTCCACCCTATTATTTTTGGTCCATGCATGTCTTCACAGGCAAAGTGTGTTTCCTGTAGGCAACAGATCATTGAGTCTTGTTTTTTCATCCCTTCAGCCAGTTTATGTCTTTCGATTGGAGAGTTTAGTCCATTAACATTCAACATCATTATTAAGTAAGGACTTACTCCTGCCATTTTGTTACATGTTGTCTGGTTGTTTTGTGGTCTTCTCTTCCTTCTTTCTTTCCTCCCTGTCTTCCTGGTAGCAAAGATGATTTTTTCTGGTGATATGATTTAGTTTCTTGCTTTTTACTTTTTGTGTATCTGTTATATGTTTTTGTTTTGAGGTTCCATGAGGCTGGCAAACACAATCTTACAGCTCATTATTTTACCATTAACAACTTAACATTCTTTGCATAAACAAGCAAGAAGAAAATAATTAAAACTCTACACCTTATCTTCATTCCCATGTTCTTTTTGTTGTTTCTACTTATATATTCTTGTACTGTCCACGTCTTGAAAAGTTGTGGTTATTTTTGGTTGCTTCATTGTTTAGTCTTTCTACATAAAAGTACACAGCACAGTCACAGTATTATAATATTCTGTATTTTCTGTGTATGTACTGTTACTAGTGAGTTTTGTACCTTCAAATGATTTCTTATTGCTCATTAACGTTCTTTTCTTTCTGAATGAAGTACTTCTTTTAACATTTCTTGTAGGACAGGTCTGGTGTTGAAATCCCTGGGAAAGTCTACATTTTTTTCTCTGGGAAAGTCTGTATTTCTCCTTCATGTTTGAAAGACATTTCCAAGATATCTACTATTCTAGTGTAAATATTATTTTCCATCATTATATATGTCTTTTCTCTCTCTCCTGGCCTGTAAGGTTTCCACTGAAAAGTAGACATATTGGAGCTTCATTGTATGTTGTCTCTTTTCTTTTGCTGCTTTTAGGATCCTTTATCCTGACCTTTGGAGGTTTGATTATTAATACCTTGAGGTGGTTTACTGCTTTGTGTTCTATAACTTTCTTGTGCTTGGTTATTGATACCTTTCCCTAGGGTTAAGGAAATGTCTTTATTATCGCTTTGAATAAACTTTCTACCCCTATCCCTTTCTCTATCTCTTAAGGCCAGCTCTTAGATTTGCCCTTTTGAGGCTGCTTTCTAGATCCTGTAGGTATTTTTTTTAATTATTATTATTCTTTTTTCTTTTGTCTCCTCTGTCTGAATATTTTTAAACAGCTTGTCTTCAAGCTCACTGATTCTTTCTTCTGCTTTATCAACTCTGCTATTAAAAGATTCTGATGCATTCTTCAGTGCGCCAATTGTGTTTTTCAGCCCCAGAATTTCCACTTGATTTTTTTTAATTTCAATCTCTTTGATGAATTTATCTGATAGAATTCTGAATTCCTTTTCTGTGTTATCTTGAATTACTTTGAGTTTCCTCGACACAACTACTGGAATTTGCTGTCTGAAAGGTCATATATCTCTCTGTTTCTCCAGGATTGGTCCCTGGTGCCTTAGTTCATTTAGCATATTTGAAGAGGTCATGTTTTCCTGGATGGTTTGATACTTTCTGAAGCCAGCAAGTCTCAGTTCATCTGTCTCTGAGCATTAAAGAGTTAGGTGTTTGTTTTAGTTTTTGCAGTCTGGGCTTGTTTGTACCCGTACTTCTTGGGAAGGCTTTCCAGATATTTGAAAGGACATGTATGTTGTGATCTTAGCTGGATCTACTTTACAGGGCTCCTCAAATCCAGTAACACTGTGGTTCTTGCAGATTTATAGAGATATTGCCTTGATGATCTTGGAGGCAAGGTCCAGAAGAATTCTCTGGGTTATCAGGCAGAGACACTTTTCTTTTTCTTTACATTCTATCAAAAACTGGAGTCTCTCATTCTCTGTTCTGACCATCTAAAGCTAGGGGTGCAATGACACAAGCATCCTGTGGCCACCACCATTAGTACTGTGCTGGGTCAGATTTGAAGGCAGCACAGCACTGGGTATCACGCAAGGCCTGCTGTAACTCCCAGGATACTGCCTATGTTCGGTCAAAGGCCTGGGGCTCTAGGATCAGCAGATGGCAAAGCCAGCCAGTCTTGTGTTCTTCTCTTTTAGGCAGAAACTATCCCTAAGCCACAGGGAGATCCTGAAATGCCATCCAGGAGCCAGGGACTAGAGTCAAAACTTTGAAGGTCTACTTGGTGTTTCACTGTTCTGCAGCTGAACTGGGCACTCAACCCACAAGATGCAGTATGCCCCACTATTCTCTCCTCTTTACAAAGGCAGAAGAGCCTCACCCTGTGGCCACCACAACCACAGGTCCATGGGGAGTACTGCCAGACTACTGCTGATGGCCCCGAAAGGCCCAAGTGTTCTCCATTCAGCTTGTGGTGAATACTGCCTGACATGGGGCTCACACTTTAGAGCAATGGGCTCCCCTCTGGCCCAGGGTAGGTCCAGAAACGCTATCTAAGAGCTAATTCATAGAATCAGGGACCCCCAAAACCCATTTGGTGCTCTACTCACCTATGGCTATGCTGGCACCTAAGGTGTAAGACAAAATCCCCTTTACTTTCCCCTCCACTTTTTGTTTCAAGCAGAAAGAGTCTCACCCCAAAGCAACCACAGCTGGTGATGTGCTGAGTCTTGACTGAAGCCAGCAGGTCTCAGTGTCTCGCCAAAGGCTCTCAATATCTGAGTACTGCCGCTGGTTATTCAGGGCCTATGGGCTCCTAAGTTAGCAGACAATGAATGCTGTCAGGACTGAGTCCTTCCCTTCAAGGTAGCGGGTTCCTCTGTGGCCCAGGCTGTGTCTAGAAATGCCTTCCAGGAGCTAGGTCTGGAAAGGTAGCCTCACAGCTCTGACCAGTACCCTATCCTGCTGTAGCTAAGCTTGTACCCAAGATGCAAACAAGTCTTCCCTATTCTTCCTTCTCCACCCCTCAAGCAGAAGGAAAAGATCTCTTTTGGAGCCCTGAGCTTTGCAGCCTGGAGTTAGTGGAGGAGTGATGCCAGCACTCTCTTAGCCACCATGCTGGTGTCTCAGTCAGTCAGTATTCCCCTAGTTCACTGTCTTTCACCCAGTTCAGCACTAGAACTCACCTAGGATTTGCAGTCTTTGTGGCCTGGACTTTATTTCAAGTTTATTTTGATCCCCAGAGTCTTTTAGACCACAGTGGCAAGGCTTGTCAAAAGTCAAGTTCCAGCTGCCGAGATAGATGAGTTCCCTCTGGCTAGGGCTGGCTTAAATGCTTCCTTTGTAGGCAGGTGTCAGCTGAGTGTGGTCCAGTTTTACTTTCTATTAGAAAAGGGCAGCACTGAGTTCAACGCCTCACAGTCACTGTGCTTTCTCTTTCCCCAGGGCACAGAAATACTCTCTGCATCAGGCCCTCACTGCCAGGGTTGAGGAAGGGTGGCCTTGGTGATTCACAACTTTTTTCTACTCCTCAGTGCCTCTTTCAGTTATACGAAGTTAAAACCAAATGCTCTAAGTGATCAACTGGTTTTTCATTTTTAGGAAGGTGCTTTTTAGTTAGTTGTTAAATTGTGTCCTTGTGGAACAGACAATCTGTGGAACCTTCTATTGTGTCATTTTCCTCTTACCCAAGTCCCCCAGTGGCTGTCTTCTCATTGTATCCTCACATGGCATAGCAAAAAAAGATCCTCATATCCTGTGTCTCCACTTCTTTTCTTAAAGACCTTAATCCCGTGTGTGATGATCTTACCTTCATGAACGAATTATCTCCCAAAGGCCCCACCTCCAAATAGCATTACTTTGGGGATTAGACATCAACATATAAATTTTAGGGGGTGCAAAAATATTAAATCCATACCACCCAGACTGGAGACTTGATATTTTACTGTGGTGTTTTTTGTTTTTGTTTTTGTTTGCCTTCTTGATAGCATTAGGTTGGTGCAAAAATAAAATTACAATTTTAACCAGTACTTTTTAATGGCAAAAACCACACTTACTTTGCACCAATCTAATAGTTATCTTACAAAGGCACATATTTATCAATGTGATTTTCTAAGTTAACATGTTGTCAAGCCCTTGACTTTTAACTTGAATTCCTAGTTTTTAATGAGCTCTGAGTTCATATTACCTGTGTAGCATGCACTTCTTAGACTGAGATTAATGGATTGTATCAATTAGGAACTCATATTACAAATCTGCTATTATACTACAATCAATGTGGACATCTATTCCAGAGTCAGAGCTGGAGCTAGAAATTACCATAGGAAGTTACAAGCCAGAGAGGCAAACCAAATCTGTTGAAACAATCCAAGGATACAGATCTGTTCCATTAGCCATTAATGGTTCCACAGAATGACTTAGAAATAACAAGAGTCATAGAAAATGAAAGGCTGTGAGAATAAAACCTTGCAAGATTAGAAGGTAAAAACAAATAATATTAACAATAAGAATATAAAACAATATAGAAAATAAATATCTCTCAGGCATTCAAAATGACCAAAATGAAATTTTTAAGTCAATGAGAAAATAAATTTTGTTTTATAGTATTTTCTAGAATAGATTGAGTCAACCATTGTAAACTCCATTTTAAAGAAAGAAGTGAGAAAAGTTCTCTTTGAAGCTTATGTTATAATATTAGAGTTTTATTTTTATGCTTCTCTTTTGCACTCAATTTTCTATATTTGTCTAAAAAAATGCCTTCACATAGGTCCATCTGATTTGACAGCACAATCTTTGTCACTATAACAATCAAGTTGAACTTTATTTTACCACTTAGGTGGAAATTGGTTTATTGATGGAAAAAAAAATGCTTCAAAATTGTGTCAAGGTAATTCCTGAGAAAAGTCATTTAATAATGCAAGATTTGACATCAACTCTTCACTTTGCAGAATGCTACAAATTGCCTTCCAAGACACCAAGCATTCTGTTTTTATTTTTTGGTGGATTGATTCGTTATTGGCTTTGTTTTGCTTTACTAGCTATTATCTTATTAGTCTGTTTAGAAACCTGGCCATTTAATATAAGTACTATCAAAGACAAACCTTTGGTAATAGGAAAATGAATGACATTTGAATATCCTTTTAAAGTGAATTGCAAAATAAATGAGTGTCCTTATAAAAAAGGTATGGCACAATTTTAAACTATTTTTTAAAATAACAGTTTATGCTTCTAAAATGAAAGTGCAATCTGCTTTAACCAAAGCTGCAGATGTGGTAGTCAACTATAAAGGTCATTGGTAATTCCAAAGAACTTCAGAGAAAACACTATTGAGTCTCTTTTGCCTTTTCAATTTTAGCTCTTTATGTCTATATTTTAGGATCATGACAGTTTTCATAGAAAATTGAAAGCATTTCACATTTAAATTGTACATTTTCCTAATAGCAGATCCATATCAAATTAGGTATGCATATGCTCTCCTACCTAAAATTCCATCAAAAATATTGAATACAAAAGGATCTCATGAATCAGCTAAAAATTCCAGTATTATTTAAATAAAAACTGCTTTTTACTTCCAAATCACTGCAGCAGGATGCTTCAGAAAATAAAGAAGACTAGCAAATAATGCTGAACACAGTATTGTTCACCTGATCCAAGATGGCAGATTAGAAGCAGCTGTGGTCCGTGGCACTCATGAAGAAGAATAAAAAGGGACACTTTCAACTGAAATATCCAAGTTCTCATATTGGGACTGACTAGGCAAGCAACTCGACCCATAGAGATGAAGAAAAGCAGCGGGGGCTGGAGAGGGTGGTGAGGCGGGGTGCAGCTAGCCAAGGGAAGTAGTGAATGATAGCGCAACCCCACTGGGGAAACCAGGCTTCTTCCATGGATCTTTGCAACCTGTGGATCCGGAGATCCCTTTGTGAGCCCGCGCCACCAGGGCCAAGGGTCTGATACACAGAGCTGCATGGAGCCTCTGCAGAGCAGCTGCTTAGGGTCACACAGAGGACCAGGAGTTTTACAAATTCCAGCCCTGGATTCCCAGCAAGTCAGGAGATCCATCTGTACATATTCCTAGAAAGGATCACACTCTCTTTCTTCAGTGTTGGCAAAGGAGAAATGGTTTTTCATCTTGAAGGAAAAATGGCTTTATGTAAAGTTGCTTGCAGTGCTGTGCTGGAAATTGTTTACCAACCAGCTATTCAAAAGAGCGGAGAGTGCCCCCCGATTTATAGCATTTGCTAGTTTCCATGAAACACGTATTCCCACTATGACCAATTTTAAGCTACTAACATGACTTCCTAGTGAGAATTTGGGACGAGATAAGCAGTATTGTGCTACTACGTGGCATTTCCAACATATAAATTTAATAGATATAAATATGTAAAGAGCACAGATCATAATAAAATATAATAAAATGATTAAGAAGTTACGAGGTTTGAAATATTTATTAATTTTGCTTTTAATATAATTTATGTTTAATTTTATGTTATCTAATTTTTTTTGAGACAGGGTCTCACTCTGTCACTCAGGCTAGAATGCAATAGGACAATCAAGGCTAACTGCAACCTCAATTTCCAGAGGAGGTCCATTATTCAAAAGAGAGAACAAAAAGCATGATGGGCAAATAAAAATGCAACACTAGAGATGATTATAAGTATTTTTTAAAAATCTCCCCCCCTCAACTTTCTGCTAGTATCATTGGTTCTTTTTTTTTAATCCTTATAATACTTCACCTTTCTTATATTTTACTTTGATATAATGTAGTACCTGGGAGTGAACTATAATTTTTAATAAGAATAAGTATACCAATAAATTTTTCTTCTCCATATAAAATGGACTTTGACTTCATCTTCTGCCTTACCTGTTATCAGCTGTTTTTTGCTTTCTGTACAAGTAAACTACAACTTATGCAGAAATAAACTTAGAAAGATTATCAAATGAAATTGCAGTGTATGAGTCACTTAATTGGCAATTTGTTTTCTCCACAATCTGGAGAATTTCAAACACAGAGATGAGACTGTCAGAAACAATTAATGTTCTTTCTCTCCCTTTCTGTAATTGCTACACTGTTCCTTCTGATTCCATATTAATGTGGCATTGTTGTTGGAAAGTTTTCATTTTTGTCATCACTGATGGTGCCAATGCCTTTTTGCCTTTGTTCATGGTGGCTCAGTAAAGTATACTCATATGCCTTTTGTTTTGTTTTGTTTTGAGACAGAGTCTCACTCTGTCACCCAGGCTGGAGTGCAGTAGCATGATCACGACTCACTGCAACCTCCATCTCCCAGGTTCAAGCAATTCTCATACCTCAAACTCCTGAGTAGATGAGATTACAGGCACATATTACTATGCACAGGTAATCTTTTTGTATATTCAGTAGAGACAAGGTTTTGCTGTGTCAACCAGGCTAGTCTCAAACTCTTGGCCTCAAATGATCCACCTGCCTCAGCCTTCCAAACTGCTGGGATTACGGGCATAAGATATTGCACCCGGCCTATGCTTTCTACTCAGTTGTAATCAAAGAAGTGAGGTGGCATCTTTTACAATCCAATTGACCAAGCTACTTAGATAGTTTAGCAGATCCTTACTGATACAACCATTGACAAGATTGAATTGATTATACAATTTTAGACTTATTTCTCAGTATTACATCATAATGCTTATAGCAACTATAATTAATGATACTCATAATTATGTTAAAAAAATGCAATTATACAAGATTGTATTACATACAAGACAATTACAATGTGTATTAAAAATGTTATTTTGAACAATGTATATAGAACAGTATCAATTACATAATAATGATTAGCATTTCATTTTTAATAACCATTATTTTATATTTGAATAATTTTAAATTTTCAAAAAAGTTGCAATTAAAGAGAATTCATAGGTGCCTATCATGCAGTTTTATGGCTTTCTCCTATGGACTAGGGGTCAGAGTTAGAGAGTTTGATACAAATGTACTCAATGGAGATGATAGAATCCTAAAACAAGAAAGAACAGATGGTCCCTCTTAGTCTTCAGAAATCAAGTGTGGACTTAATTCTACAAAACGACAAAGTCAGGAGTGGATAAAGAGGTAGAGAAACTAACCTGAAGATAATTAATGTAATTGATCATCCCCCCTCTCCAAAGTTGGGAGACAACAAGGTTACAAATCTATTTGCACCACAAAAAGAAGTCAAAGATTGATAATCAGAAGGCCAAAAAGAGTTTCTCCAATAAAAAGGTACTGCCCAGTTTCCATCACACAGTTTTTAGACTAATATGGTTTGGCTGTGTCCCCACCCAAATCTGAACGTTAATTGTATCTCCCAGAATTCCCATGTGTTATGGCAGTGACCCAGGGGGATGTAATTGAATTATGGGGGCCAGTCTTTCCCATGGGATTCTCATGATAGTGAATAAGTCTCCCGAGATCTGATGGGTTTATCAAGGGTTTCCGCTTTTGCTTCTTCTTCATTTTCTCTTACCACCACCATGTAAGAAGTGCCTTTCCCCTCCTGACATGATTCTGAGGTCTCCCCAGCCATGTGGAACTGTAAGTCTAATTGAACCTCTTTTTCTTCCCAGTCTCATGTGGGAAGAAAAAGACTTCCCAGTCTTTATCAGCAGCATAAAAACAGACTAATATAGTAAATTGATACTAGGAGTGTAGTGTTCTTTAAAAGATACTTGAAAATGTGGAAGTGACTTTGTCATAGGTATCAGCGGAAGTTGGAACAGTTTGGAGGGCTCATAAGAAGACAGGAATATTCGGGAAAGTTTGGAACCTCCTAGAGATTTGTTGAGTGGCTTTGACAAAATTTCTGACAGTGATATGAACAGTAAGGTCCAGGCTGAGGTGGTCTCAGATGGAGATGAGGAACTTGTTGGGAACTGGAGGAAAGGTGACTTGTTATGTTTTAGCAAAAGAGACTGGTGGCATTTTGCTCCTGCCGTAGAGATCTGTGGAACTTTGAACTTCAGAGAGATTATTTACAGCATCTGGAGGAAGAAACTTCTAAGCAGCAAAACATTCAAAAGATGGCTTGGGTGCTCTTAAAAGCATTGTTTTAAAAGGGATACACAGCATAAAAGTTTCGAAAATTTGGAGCCTGACAATGCAGTAGAAAAGAACAACTCATTTTTTGAGGAGAAATTCAAGCTGCCTGCAGAAATTTGCATAAGTAGCAAGGAGCCTAATGTTAATCCCCAAGACCATGGGGAAAATGTCTTCAGGCCATGTCAGAGATTTGAAGCAGCCCCTCCCATCACAGGTCTGGAGACCCAGGAAGAAACGTGGTTTCATGGGTTGGGTCCAGGGTCCCCATACTTTGTGCAGCCTAGGGGTTGGTGACCTGTGTCCCAACTGCTCCAGCCATGGCTGAAAGATGCCAACGTAGAGTTCCAGCTATGGCTTCAAAGGGTGGAGGCTCCAAGCCTTGGCAACTTCCATGTGGTGTCGAGCCTGCAGGTGCACAGAAGTCACGCACTAAGGTTTGGGATCCGCCTAGATTTCAGAAGATGTATGGAAATGTGTGGATGCCCAGGAAAAATTTACTGCAGGGTGAAGACCTCATGAAAAACCTCTGCTAAGGCAGTGGGGAAGGGAAATGCAGGGAGACTGCTGAGTGGAGCTGTGAGAAGAGGGCCACCATCCTCCAGACCCCAGAATGGTAGATCCACCGACAGCTTGCACCATGTGCATGGAAAACCTGCAGACACTCAATGCCAGCCCATGAAAGCAGCCAGGAGGACACCTGCACCCTGCAAAGCCACAGGGGTGAAGCTGCCCAAGACCATGGGACCTACCTTTTGCATCAGCATAACCTGAATATGAGACCTAGAGTCAATGGAGGTCTTTTCAGAGCTTTACAATTTGAATGCCTTACTGGATTTTGGACTTGCATGGGCCCCATAACCCCTTTATTTTGGCTAGTGTCTCTCATTTTAAACAGCTCTATCTACCCAATACCTGTACCTTCAGTGTATCTAGGAAGTAACTAGCTTGCTTGTGATTTTACAGGCTGATAAGCTGAAGGGACTTGCCTTGTCTCAGATGAGAACTTTGGACTGTGAACTTTTAGGTAATAAGCTAAGATTTGGGGGGACTGTTGGGAAGGCATGATTGGTTTTGAAATGTGAGGACATGAGATTTGGAGGGGCCAAGGACAGAATGATATGGTTTGGCTGTGTCCCCACCCATATCTCAACTTGAATTATATCTCCCAGAATTCCCACATGCGGTAGGGACCCAGGGGGATATAATTGAATCATGGGGGCTAGTCTTTCCCATGCTACTCTCATGATAGTGAATAAGTCTCATGAGATCTGATGGGCTTATCAGGGGTTTCTGCTTTTGCTTCTTCCTCATTTTCTCTTGAAATCGCCATGTAAGTACCTTTCACCTCCTGCCATGATTCTGAGGCCTCTCCAGCTATGTGGAACTGTAAGTCCATTTAAACCTCTTTTTCTTCCCAATCTCAGGCATGTCTTTATCAGAAGTGTGAAAACAGACTAATACATAGACTTAGACCGATTTTTTGAAGAAAAGACTAGTTTCTCAGGAGGAAGCTAACCAAACCATTTTTAAAATATATAGTGTAATAATTTTCCCAGTCCTTCCACAAAGAGACAGATAACCATTTACTCAGGGAGCAGCACACTTAGAGAAGATAAATATCCAAACATTTTGAGAAACCTTAAATACAAGATTCAAACTGATATTTACATTGAATGCACAGTGTTCATATCTTGTTCTAGAAAGTCTCTGCTTTTAACCATTACCCTATATGGTCCCTTGCCAAATGGAGAAAGCAATGCCCCTCTTTTGTTTCCCTCTTCTTCTGCCTATTTTTTTCTTCTCTTGTTTTCTCTCATTCCCAAGAAATGTCTTTCTCTGGCATCTTACCATTATTCTATTTTACCTTGGATTAAACAGATGTATGCAGAGGTAGGGTAATTAGTAGTCTTGAGCAGTGACCTTGGTTAAAGTACTGTGCTGGGTCTTTCACATACATTTGATTATTTAAGGCTGATATTAACTTATTCAGGTGGAGCATATTTCTTCCACTGCATAAAGTACCGTATAGACTGATGGTTAATAGTTGAGATCCTCTGCAACCCAGCTGCCTGGGCTTAAATCCCAGCACTATAGTTCCTTGGCCTCATGGAAATAATGGATCCAAAGATTATACACTTTTGCATTCATTATTTACATTCTCTCAATTTTCTTCCTAAAATATGTAAACCATTCTAAGTGATTCACTATTAACAAGGTAGAATGAAAAGTTGTCCTTTTATTGCTTTCCCCAGACCCTTGCCAAACAGACTTGTAGCAAAACAATAGCAACAGGTATATCTCATAGTGAAAGCATACCATCCTTCTTGGTTAAAAGTGTATGAAAGGCAGAAAAATGACCCCCAAAGATGTCACAGCCCTAATATCTGGCAACTGTGAATATGTGACCTTACATATTCACATTTGCCAATATGATTAACGGTATGTGCCTTGAGAAATTATCCTGGATTATCTAGGTGAGTCCAATCTAATCACTCATGTCCTTAAAGTCAGAGAGCATATTCTGTTTGGGTCAGAGAGGTGAGACATTGCTGGCTTTGAAGATGGAGAAAGAGAGCACTATGAATACAGTTTGTCTCTAAAAGCTGGTAAAGGCAAGAAAATAAGTTCTCTCCAGAACCTCCAGAAGGAAAGCAGCTCTGCTGATGCCTTGATTTTAGCCAAGTGAGACCCATATTGGATTTCTAACTTACAGAAGTGCAAGGATTTTTTTCTGTTTTGAATCACTAAATGTGTGCTAATTTGTTACAGCAGCAGTTGAAAAATGATGCAGAGTGTTAGAAGAAAGGTACAACCTCTGAGTGCAAATAATGCCTGCAGGAATCTTAGGGAAAAAAGTCTTCACATTTTTATCTTCAGCATAGACTGAAATTAAATAAGACATAATGTTATCAGGTAAGAATTGGGATAATGCATATCTGCTAATTTATTGCTCTTGAATTTAATTGTGGAGAAGAACTGGTTTCATACTATGTATTTTTTACTTAACCTGCTTAGGGGATGTTCAGTTATTGTCTTGTAAATTTGCCAAAGCTTGAATGGTTAAAAAACTGGACGCATTCTTCATAAAATAAATTAAAAGTAATAAACATTGGAGTTCATTTTTAAACTACCTTAAATACCTACTTACTAATTACACAAACTTATGTGAAATATGTTAATAACACTAGGAAAAATTATGAAGTGGGTGAAGATGTTTATTAGTCATTTGCCATTATTCTAGCTTGGGGTCTACTCTGATCTCTTCAGGTTTAATAGCCTGCTGTCCTGATAGGAATTTATCCACTTGGACAGAAACAAAATATGTCTCAGGTCATTAAAAGGAGAAGCACTTACTCTGGCAAGTTTTAGTGTGCTTGACATTCTGTTTCAAGTAAAGCTAAAAAATATGCATGAACACAATTTGGTTCTTTATAGGAGCTTTTTAGCTTTTTTATTATAGTCATTAGGGCCTGTAGTTACAATCTCTTAGTCTCAATAGTCTGTTTTAAAAAATTTCTCTCCTGCAATTTGTGTGTATGTATTGTCATAATAACTTCAAAATAAATCATAACACAATGTAAAATCTTCCTTCTGTTCATTAAAAAACAAACCAGTTTCATGAAAACATCTCTTGACTGAAAAAAAAAAAAGTCGCTAACTATTTGAATTAATTATCCCTTGTTTCTTTTAAAACTGCGATAAATCATGCAATAAAAGACAAAGAACATTTGCATTTTTAATTTTTCCTTTGTATGTTTTTTGTTTTTGAATTATTAAAAATGTTAGAATAATTTTTTGTTTATAGTAAGGAAAATAGAACAAATCTTGGAGGAAGAAGTAATTTTTAAATTTAGATCTTGAGTAAGATTTTAGCAGGTGGAGATGAGAAAATTGCAGAAAACAGTTTAACACATGGATGATCATGATAAGATCTGCTGTTTACTGATGGCCTACTTTGTCCCAGTCTTGCTATTCAGTTTTCTCATATCATTTTGTTATACTTATATTTTTTAGAACAACACTAAAATTAGGTGAAATTATCTCCATTTTACCAGCAAGAAAACTGAGTTTATGATATGACAAAAGACTACTCAGGGTCACCAATCAAATATTGGAATGCTACATGTAAAACATAAATATTTAGGCCAGGTCCGGTGGCTCAAGCTTGTAATCTCAGCACTTTAGGAGACCAACAAGGGTGGATCATGAGGTCAGGAGTTCAAGACCAACCTGGCAAACATGGCGAAACCCCATCTCTACTAAAAATCCAAAAAAAAGCCAAATAGCCAGGCATGGTGGTACATGCCTGTAATCCCAGCTACTTGGGAGGCTGAGGCAGGAGAATCGCTTGAACACAGGAGGCAGAGATTGTGGTGAGCAAAGATCACGCTATTGCACTCCAGCCTGGGTGACAGAGCAAGACTCTGTCTCAAAAAAAAAAAAAAAAAGGGAAAGAAAAAAAAACCACAAATATTTAATTCAGGCCTATATGACAGCAATAACAAAGTTATTTTCCAGTGGGAAACATGAGCTCCTTTGTTAACTAATTTACATAATGGTTATTTTCTACTTTTTAGTCAATGGATAGACATTATGCAATAGTGCTATAAAGTTTCACATTTATTTATTTATTTAATTATTGAAACACAGTCTCACTACAAATACACAAATACACAAATCTATAAATGTAATCAAACACATAAATAGAACCAAAGACAAAAACCACATGATTATCTCAATAGATACAGAGAAGGCCTTCGACAAAATTCAACAGCCCTTTATGCTAAAAACTCTCAATAAACTAGGTATCAATGGAAGGTATCTCAAAATAATAAAAGCTATTTATGACAAACCCACAGCCAATATCATACTGAACAGGCAAAAACTAGAAGCATTCCCTTTAAAATCTGGCACTAGACAAGGATGCCCTCTCTCACCACTCCTATACAATATAGTATTGGAATTTCTAGCCAGAGCAACTAGGCAAGAAAAAGAAATAAAGGGCATTCAACTAGGAAAAGAAGAAGTTCAAATTGTCCCTATTTGTAGATGACATGATTGTGTATTTAGAAGACCCCATCATCTCAGCCTAAAACCTCCTTAAGCTAATAAGCAACTTCGGCAAAGTCTCAGGATACAAAATCAATGTTCAGAAATCACAAGCATTCCTATACAACAACAACAGACAAACAGAGAGCCAAATCATGAGTGAACTCCCATTTACAATTGCTACAAAGGGAATAAAATACATAGGAATACGACTAACAAAGGTTGTAAAAGATCTCTTCAAGGAGAACTACAAACCACTGCTCAAGGAAATAAGAGAGGACACAAACAGATGGAAAAACATTCCATGCTCATGGTTAGGAAGAATCAATATTGTGAAAATGGCCATACTGCCCAAAGTAATTTAT